>RJWJ010024544.1:9976-24842 GCA_004363605.1 Indri indri | reverse complement strand
AAAAAAAAAAAAAAAAAAAACATTCCATGCAGATGAAACAAAAAGTTCACTGAGACAGCATCAGGAAACAGCGTGGTATGCAGAAGCAACCACAAGCAGTGTGTTATAACTAGATATCTATTGGCAGAAAATGAGATGAAGAGGAAGACAGTGGCCAGAATACATGAAGCTTATGAAGCCACAGTAAAGATGCCGAGGCTTCATTGTACTGACTTAGTTTCCCACACAGATCTATTCTTCTATGATGAATTCTAACACAATTAATGAGAAACACTGGTGTAAACTGAGTTATAAAGGCTTCTGTATACACTCAGAAAAAGCTTGAGTAGTCCTAGAATCTCTAGCTTGGTTGTTCAGTGAAGGTCTTCCCCAGTATGACGCTAGTCTGTAAAGACTGGGTGAGGTGGCTGTTTTTTCAAATGCCTAAGTCTTAACTACAACAACAAAAAAATCGCAAGGCACACAAAGAAGAAGGGAAACAGAGCCCAAAAAGGGAAAAAATAAAACTCCAGAAACCAACCCTACAAAAACACAGATATATGAACTGCATGACAAATGTTTTAAAATAAATAACTTTCATAAACATGCTCAATGAGCTAAAGCTAACACAGGTAACAACTAAATGAAATCAACTTCTTAAGTTAATAAATAAATAAATAAAATCAGGAAAACAATGCACAAACAAAATAAGAACATCAACAAAGAGCTACAAACTATAAAAAGAAAAACGTAAATTCTGTGCTGAAATATACAATAATTTAACTAAAGAAAAACATCACTAGAGAGGTCAACGACATACTTGATCTGGCAGAAAAAAGAAATCAGCAAACCTGAAGACAATTCATTTGAAATTATCAAGTCAGAGGAACAGAAATAAAAAAGAATGAAGAAGAATGAGAAGAGCCTAAAAGATGTATGAGACACTAACAACAGGACCAAAGAGTCTCGGAAGGGGGTGAGATAAAGGGACAGGAAAGCCCATTTGAAGAACTAATGCTCAAAAACTTTCTAAATCTGAGGAAAGAAATGGACATATAAATTCAAGTTCAAAGAATTTCAACCACAGTAAACCCAAAGAGACTCACGCTGAGCACCTTATAAGCAAACTGTAAAGTCAAAGACAATCATGAAAGCAGCAAGAGAAGACCAACTTATCACATTCAATGAAACTTCCGTAACATTATCAGTGGATTTCTTGGTGAAATCTGGTGGGCCAAAAGAGAATGGGATGATATATTCAAAGTGCTGAAAAGAAAAAAATCAAAAAAATAAAACCAAACTATAAACCAACAATACTGTATCCAGCAACAACATCCCTCAAAAAAGAAGAAAAAATTAAGACTTTCCCAGGTAAAAGCTGATATCTGATAACATTTAAAACGCCAAGATCAAGATATGATCATTTTGACTTGTAATTTTTTTCTCCCCTTTTTTCATTTTAACAGATTTAGAGTGTACAAGTTGAATTCCATTACATGTGTATATATATTATATGATCGTGAAGTCTGAGCTTTTTAGTGGCTCGAGCTTGTAATCCCAGTGACTTGGGAGGCCGGAGAAGGAGGATTGCTTGAGGCCAGGAGTTCGAGACCAGCCTGGACAACATAGTGAAACTTTGTCTCTACAATAAATAAATTTTTTAAAATTAGCCAAGCATGGTGGTACATGCCTATAGTCCCAGCTACCCAGGAGACTGAGGCAGGAGAATTGCTTGAGCTCAGGCTACAGTGACCTATGATCACACCACTGCACACTCCAGCCTGGGTGACAGTGTGAGACCCCATCTCTGGGGAGAAAAAAAGAAGAAAAAAATTAAATGACAAAAATATTTTTTAAAACCTATGAATCTATGTTAATGCATGTACAGTATATAAAGATTTAATATGACATCAGTAACATAAAACGGGAAGGGTAGAGCTATATACGAATATAGCTTTTGCGTGCAATTGAAACTTAAGCTGTTAACAGTTTAAAATATATGTTTTAACTTTAGCATATTTTATACAATTGCAATAATAACCACAAAGAAAATATATAGAGAATATGCACAAAAGAAATGAGAAGGGAATCAAAGCATGCATTGAAAAAAAATCAACAAAACATAAAGGAAGGCAGTAAAAAGGAAAGGAAGGGCAAAAAGATACAGGACATACAGAAAATAACTAACAAAATGGCAACTCCTAATTCTTGCATATCACTAATTACTTTAAATGTAAATGGATTAAACTCCCCAGTCAAAAGGCAGATTAGCTGAATACAGAAAAAAAACAGGATACAAGTATATGTTGCGTACAAGAAACTCACTTTACATCTAAGGACACACATAATCTGAAAGTGAAAATATGGTAACAAAACATTCCATACAAACGATAACCAAAAGAGCAAGGGTAGCTAACCTAATAAAAGACAACAGACTTTAAATCAAAAACTGTTACAAGAAACAGAGAAGAAAAAAATCACGAAGGAAAAAAAAGAAACAAAGGACATATACAAGGGTAAAAGGGTCTGTTCACGAAGAAGATATAATAATTTAAAACATTTTATGCACCCAGCATCAGAGCTCCTAAATGAAGCAAACTTTTAAAAGAATTACAAGGAGAAACAACACAGTAATGCTAGAAGACTTCAATATTC
Organism: Indri indri; assembly: GCA_004363605.1. Classification (NCBI taxonomy): domain Eukaryota; kingdom Metazoa; phylum Chordata; class Mammalia; order Primates; family Indriidae; genus Indri; species Indri indri. The sequence goes on along the minus strand of RJWJ010024544.1, from coordinate 22,208 downwards.
CACTTTCAATAATGGATAGAACAACAAGACAGAAGATAAATAAGGAAACAAAAGACTAGAACAAGACTACAGACCAACTGGACCAAAGAGACCTATGAAGAATGTTTCACCCAACAAGAATAGAATATACATTCTTCTCCAATGCATTTGGAACATTCGAGGATAGACTACATATTAGGAAAGAACACAAGTCTGAACAAGTTTTAAAAGACTGAAATCACACAAAGAATCTTTTCTTATAACAATAAAATGAAACAAATCAATAGAAGAAAAACTGGAAAATGCACACATATATGGAAACTAAACAACATACTCTAAAACAACTAAACGGGTCAAAAAATAAGTCACAAGGGAAATTAGAAAACACCTTCGGACAAATGAAAACAGAAACATAATAAACCAAAGTAAGTCACAAGGGAAATTAGAAAACACCTTCAGACAAATGAAAACAAAATCATAATAAACAAAAACATACCGTATGCACTAAAAGCAGTATTAACAGAGAGGTTTATAAACACATACATTAAAAAAGAAGAAAGATCTCAAGTTAATAACCTATCCTACACCTTAAAGAACCAGAATAAGAACCATTAAACCTAAAGATAACAGAAGAAAACAATAAAGATTAAAGCAGAGATTAATGAAATAGAGATTAGAAAAAACAAAAATTCAATGAAACTAAGAGTTGGTTTTTGAAAGATTTTGAAAGATCAACAAAATTGCAAATCTTTTCCTAGACTAACAAAAAAGAGGACTCAACTAAAATCAGAAATGAAAGAGGAGATATTATAACCAAAGCCACAGAAACAAAGTATTATGAGAGAAAGCTATGAACGACTGTATGCCAACCTAGAATAGATAAACTTCTAGAAACACATAACCTATCAAGACTGAATCATGGGTGAGTGCAGTGATCCTAGCACTTTGGGAGGCCCAGGCAGGAGGACTGCTTGAGTCCAGGAGTTTGAGGTTGCAGTGAGCTATCATCACACCACTGCATTCCAGCCTCAGTGACACTTCAAAAGATAAATATGTTAAAATCCAATTATAACACAGTTTCTTGCCACACTGATTCAGCTAGATCTGTAGAAAGCTGGAAGGGACACTACAGCCAGCACTTCAAATTCACCCCCTCAGCTGCTCCAACAGCGAAGAAATTTCACCCATATGAGATGGATGCTATAAGAGCCTCACCTAAATCTCATTCAAATCTGTCTCATATGCATGTTTCACCACATAATGCAATCCTTGAGTGGACTGAGGACATATCTTGGCCATTTTTCCAGAATGTTTTCATGGCCAAGATCAAAAAGAAACTTTGTAAATGCTCATTGAACTGAGCTGGATATATGGATTCTGCTGTGATTATTTTTATAAAACAGTACTACTTATCTCTCTCCTTTCTGTATTTCCCTTTTTCCTTCTCAGCTCAGACTCCTCCTTACTTCCCAAGAGGGATCAGGTTCTAGCACCTCAAGGAGAAACACGAAGAATAAAACTGCTACTCACGGGAGGACATCAGGATGGTTACCAATGAGTTTGCTCATTGACACACAGAGCCTTTCATGTAGATCATGGTTAACCTGGCCTCCAGCTTTAATGGCTTCAGCATTCCTTTCCAGCAAATCCAAAAGCAGAGGGCGCAGCTGGTGACCAACCAGAACAGTACAATCCTTATCCAGGAGTAACTGTGCTAAGGTACTGAGGATACACTGGCGATCTTGAGGTGTCCACACCTGAAAAAAAGGCAAAACAAAATATCTATGTAAACATATTCATTTGCCCTGCTGGAGAAGAACACAAAAGAGTCCTATCTTGGAATCAAAATATCCACTTTCCAGACTTCAGAAGTCAGTTTCTCTTATAAAATACAGTGGGGGCTTTTTTGGAACAGAGGATCAGAGTTAATTTAATGCAAAGGCTATTGCAAATAAGTTTCAGTTCCCTGGAATTTGAGGTAAAAGGGATTCCACTTAAATGCTACACAGCTTCCCTGAAAAAATAATCTATGTTTCAGCATCTCCACATTCTCCAGGGAATCCAAAACCTCAGTATTCCTTAACTCTTGAAGGAAAACATAGGAATTTTGCAGTTAGTATGCACAACTGCCAGCTCTCTTGAGGAAAGAACAGAGGTGGGAAATTAATTCCTAAAGACAAATGATATCCCTAATCAAGGCTATCAAGAATTCAGCCTCTATTTAATAAACAAAACAGATCCAAAGTAGAAAACTACACTTTGACAAGATGAAATAAAACATAAAATTCTAGTGCTTGGGCTCAGAATATCCATAAGCATAAAAAGGAATATTAAAAATTACGTAGAAGGTATTATATTGCTAGTGTGTATAAAGGTTTGCAAAACCCTTTCTGCCTGGCAATGTGATAGGAGATTTAAATTACCAAAGAGGTACATGCTCTCTGACCCTCCAAGTCCAATTTCATGACATGATCTTAAGGAGTTTCATGCTAAATAGTTATCTACAAAGTGCATCTTGAACACATCCTAAATACCATGTGCAAAAATGCAACAAGTTTTTCCAAAATTGTTTCTTAGAAAACAAGAGGTCACCTTACACATGAGCTCTTACAAAGTTTCCATGTTACAAGGCACTCTCTCATGAAAACACCTGCTTCAGAACAAAGCACTGATTGGGGGAAGATGTTACCTTGAAACAATTTCTGTCAGTATTAGTTCTGTAGCTCATGGGACTCAAAGTGAAGAATTCCATAAAAATGGAGGCAAAGAAATTTAACAGATTTGGCCAGGATTCACAAGGGCATGACCTTACATTTTCAACTGATGAATGTCCCTATAAACAAGCCCTCTAAAGACACAATTTTTAAAATAATAAAGTGGTTGTGTGGAAAAAAGAAATATCCAAACAAAATAAACCCAACTGTCCTAAACATGTTACACAAATGGATACCTGTGGACTGAGAAAAAACTTCCAGAGAGAACGTAATAAATTTTCTCTTCAATGTCCTCCCAGTGGCTCACGCCTGTAGTCCCAGCTACTTTGGGAGGCTAAGGCCAGAGGATCATTTGAGCCCAGGTGTTCAAGGCATGTCTGGGCAACACAGTGAGGCCTTGTTTCTTAAAAAAATTTTTTTCTTCAAAGCATAATCTGGAAAACTGTGTCAGAAGAAATGTCCTAAAAATCAACTTTTTGAGATACAATTTATGTATTATAAAATGCACCTGTTTAAATATACAGTTTTTAACAAAAGTACACACCCATGTAAGCACCATCCCAATTAAGGTACCAAAGCAAAAGTTCCCTCAAGTTCAGTTGCAGTGAACCCTCTCACCCCAGACAACCACTGACTGATTTTTATTACTACGGATTAGATTTGCCTGTTCTAAAACTTTATATAAATTAAATCATGCAGTATGTACTCTTTTCCATCTGGCTTCTTTACTCAGCATAATGCTTTTGGCAATCATCCATGCAGTTGTATGCATAGACAATTTATTCCATTTTATTACTAAGTACTATTTCACTGTATGAATTTACCATAATTTATCTATTCACATGCTGATAGACGCTTTCACTGTTCTCAGCTATCAATAAAGCTACTATAAACATTCATGTACAAGAGATTTATGAACATACATTCATTACTTACACTTTTTCATTTCCCAAGAGACTGCTGGATTATATATATGGTAACTATATGCTCAACTTAAAAATAAATTTTAATATTTTAAAATTTTTAAAGAAATTCATTAATGTTTAACTGTAATTTTTAAATTAGGGCCGGGCACAGAGGCAATCCTAGCACTCTGGGAGGCTGAAACAGGAAGATGGAGTTCAAGACCAGCCCCAGCAAGAGCTAGAGCGCATCTGTACTAAAAATAGAAAAAATTAGCAGGCGTGGTGACGCACACCTGTAGTCTCAGCTACTCAGGAGGCTGAGGCAGGAGGACTGCTTGAGCCCAGGAGTGTGAGGTTTCTGTGAGCTATGATGACACCACCACACTCTACTGTGAGACTGTCTCAAAAAAAAAAAGGGGGGGGGGAGAAAAATAAATTTTAATTTTTAAATTAGGTTATCTAGTCATTTGCACAAGTTCTTAATATCTGACAGTCCTTTAACATCCAGTCTAACAAATCTTTCTCTACCTCAATCTCATGAAGATTTTTTCCCTATTTTTTTCCTAGAGGCTTTAAATTTTAGTTTTATGTATATAACAATGCATTTCAAGTTAATACATGGGTTTGATATAAGGTGGGGTAAAGGTTCACTTTCTTTCCCTGTGACTATCCTTCGGTCCAGCAAAAATTGTTAAAAAAAACTATCCATTCCCTGTTTAATTCTTTCATAATTTTATTAAAAATCAATTGACCTTATCATATGTGGGTATATTTCTGGATGCTCTATTGTCTATGTTTATCATTACGCAAATACTACGGTCTTGATAACTGTAGCTTTATGTCTGAAATCAGGCAGTTTAAGTCTTCCAACTTTCTCTTTTCCAAAATCATTTTGGCTATTCTACTTAACTTGTATCTCCATTTAAACTTTGGAACTATTTTGTGAGTTTCTATACACGTAGACACACACAAAAGTCTGCTGAAATTTTGACTGGGATTGTTTCAATTTGTAGATCAATTTGGGAGAAACCTTAGCCTAACAATATTGAGTCTCTCAATTCATGAACATTTTTCCATTTATTTAGGTCTTATTTACCTTACCAATGGTTTATAGTTTTATAGTTTCCAGTGTACAGATCTTGCACATATTCTGTTAAATTTAAATTTATCACAGTATTTTGTTGTTTTTGGAAGCTGCTGTAAACATTGTTTTAAAATTCATTTCTCAATTATCTTAAATATAAATACAACTTTTATATATTGACCTTGTATCCTGTGACCTTATAAAATCTACCTTATTGTGAAGATTCCTTAAGATTTTCTATATACAAAATTCTGTATTTAGCAAACACACACTTTTATTTTTTACTTTTCAATCCATACACCCTTTCATATTCTTGTCATTCGGCAATGGCTTGGAACTCCGATACATCGTTCAACGCAAGTGGTAAGAGTAGACATCCCTGCCCTATTCCTGTATTAACTATGATATAGTTATAGGTTTTTGAAGATGATCTTTACCAGCTTTAGCAAATTTTGTTCTATTTCTAGCTTGTTTTGTCTATTTTTTGAGTGGGCTTTGGTAGTTTATAATCCGTAAATGCTCCTTTCACCTAAGGATTGGCATAAAATTGTTCATATTAGTCACTCATCCTTTTACTGTTTTTAGAATATATAATGCTGGTCTTCTGCATTTCCTGAATTTTCCAAATTTTCTGCCATGAACAATATTATTAATACTAGTTAATGAGGCTTAGAAAAACAAATACACATTTTACTAAAACCCCCAAAAGGGTAAATGCCAAGCCAGGCCAACAAGAAAAGGGGCCAGGTAGACTAGGATATCTGTGAGCATTTGAGGGTGGGGGTTATAGGAAAACCACACAACCAGCTTTCTCCTCTGCAAGCCCAGGGCCTTTGCTAGCCAAAGTATCTTGGATTGTATCAGCTGACCTGCTGCTGCAGGCAACAAAAATAAAGAAATAAATGCTAAAGGATTTACTTCTTAATCCTTCTGTGACTACTCCTGTAACATTCAGGTAATCGTATTCTTAGGAAATCCTGCCTTTCTCCTTATAAACTGAGATCCACTGGAAAAGAGAAAGGGCTACAATCCTCATGGTTACCCTTCCTATTTTCTCACTTCTCTAATTTTCTGTGATGCTTAAACGGGTTTTATTTAGTGGCTGGGCTATAGGCAAGTATGAGGGAAGCTGAAGGATGCTGATTACTTAACGAAGAGAAGAAAAAACACTCTAAGGTGGGGCTCAGCTAGTCTCTTCCCACCAAAAATATCAACCAATTCAGTTCCTTTGCTACAATGACAACAAAATTAATCAAATTTACCGAAATTAGCCTAGGAAAATAGAAAAGGAGAGAACATTTTTTGATATTTGTATGTTTGTATATTTAGTATATTGAGAATATACTGTGGTAGTGAAACTACTACATTCTCATATTCAAATGCTAACTGGTCAGTTAGCCCTTCTCAAAACAGAGTTAATTAAAGGTATAAAGCAAGTTTTTCTTTGAAATTTATCTCGCCTCAGTTTTTAGTTATAATTACATGTTTCAGCTGAAATAAGTATATTCAGCTAATGAGAGACAATACCTAGGGTACCCTATAAAACCCAAGCAATCAAGAAAACCAAAATCTTTCCTACTTCTAATTATTTTCATAATTACACTACAGGGTTGCTTTTACTACAGTTGAACCTGAGTTAAAAATAGCATTAAAGAGTCATCATTTATTTAAAACGTTGGAAGTTTTTCAAGGCTGCCTGCTGCCAAAAATAAGAAAGTACCACGATTTGTGAGTACATTAATCTGTTCAGTCAATAAACATCACTGCTTACTACATGTCAGACACTGTACTGGACACTGGAGCAAAACAGTCCCTTCTCTTAAGGCTCCTCAGACCGCTGCCGTTCGCTGCCTGTTAGGGACCAGGCCGCAAAGCTCCATTGTGCCCCCACCACCACTATCCGTGTAAAAATTGTCTTCCATGACACTGGTTCCTGGGGACAAAAAGGTTGGGGACCGCTGTCTTAAGGTACTCTCAACCAACTGGTTGAGTTAGTTCAAGGTACTCTCGACTAATTGGTCAGTTAATTGAAACAAAGGGGTAAGTAGGAAAAATAAAGGGGAAAATAAGAGCAGTCATCTGGAGAAGGTAATTGCAAAAGTGGTCTTCCAGAACAAATAGAAGTTAATTGAATACTCTGGTTTCTCTTCAAAACGAATAAATCTTTCTCCTTTTCCTAAAGATTTCCGTGGAGAGGGACAGTTATGAGTTGGTAACCAAATTTTTTGAGGTCTTGCTTAGGCAAGGCTAAGAAAAAAAAAAGAAGTTAATTGAGCAAGGGGCACAGAAAACAGAAGCATTCTAAGGAAAGGAAATGCAAAGTCAACGAGGCAAGAAATAGCAAGGGAAGACCCAGACAATAATAGCAGAGGGTAACAACAGGTGACTCCAGTCAGCAACAGCAGGGAGTAACAACCTGTGGTCCTTCCAGGAATCTTAGCACTGCTGCAGTATCAAGCCCTGGGCAGAGAGTAGAACATCAGGCTGGGACAGAGTTTCCTTCTCAATTTTGTACTACTGCCATTTGGGCCTGCATAATTCCTTGTTATGGGGAGTTGTCCTGTGCATTACAGGATGTTTAGCAGCATCCCTGGCCTTGATGCACTAGATGTACCAGTAGCACCCCAACCATAAACAGTTGTGATGCCAAAAAATGTCTCCAGATTTGCCCCAGGGGCATTATTCCCCCATCCGCACCCCCCCAGCCATTGGGCTGGAGGGATATGCTGGAGATGCACCAAAAGAACACATCATATACCATTTTAGAAAGCTTTGGGTTTGATTCTGGAGACAATGGGGAGCTTTATGCAAAATGGTGACAGATTCAGATTTGTCTCATTAATGATTACATTAAGTGACCCAAACAGGGGCTCTATAGAGTAAAAAAGTAGGTGATTGTTGTTTGGGATGAAGAATGATGTCTAAAGGGTATAAAGGTTTCTTTCTGAGATAAGGAAAATGTCTTAAAACTGACTGGTGACAGCAGCACATATCTGTGAATACAGTAGTCCTCTCCTTATCCAAGGAAGGTACATTCCAAGACCCCCAGTGGATGCCTGAAAGTCCTGATAGTACTGAACCCTATATATACTATGGTTTTTCCTATATCACCTGTGATAAAGTTTCATTTATAAACTAGGCACAGTAAGAATAATAATAAAATAGAACAATTATAACAATATACTATAATAAAAGTTATGTGAATGTGGTCTCTTTCTCTTAAAATGCCTTATTGTACTGTACTTGCCCTTTTTCATGTTCTGATGTGAGATGATAAAATGACTATGAAGTGAGGTGAATAACATAGGCGTTTAGATGTAGAGTTAGGCTAATACTGACCTTGAGACAATACATCAGGAGGATCATCTATCATCTGCTTCCAGTGATCCTGGATCATCGAGCCTCAATGATGTCAATGACTAGCAGGTGGGTAACATATACAGTGTGGATATACTGGCCAAAGGGATGATTCACATTCTTAGAGGGATGGCGTGGGATAGGGTAGGACAGGTGGGACATCGAGAGTTTTCTTAACACTACTCAGAATGGCACAAAATTTAAAACTTACAAATTTATTTCTGGAATTCTCCATTTAATATTTTCGGATCTCAGTTGACTGCAGTAACTGACACCATGGAAAGCAAAACCACGGGTAAGGAGAGACTACTGTGTAACAAAAACCTCTGAACTATACACTTTAAATAGATTATATAGAATGTGAATGGTATTTCAATAAAGCTGTTTTAAAAATAAGTATTATTAAAGTTCACATTTACCCACTACTTACCATGTGCCTGGCACTTTGGTAAGCTCCTCACGTGTTATCTAGTCCTCTCACCAGCCACATTTACAGCAACAGTAAAGACCACCACTCTTACAGACAGCACTTGCTATATTCCAGGCATGTACTCCTCATAGCAACCCATAAATTAAATATCATCCCCATTTTACAGACAGGGAAACTGGAAAAAAAAATTAAGGTCACAAAGCTGATAGCAGAACCTGGAATCCATGTCACAGAGCCGGGTTCCAGAGTCCCTGCTTTTAACCACTCCCTGTAACTCTCGAGCAGCTACCATATGTAATACAAACTTAACCTAGAAACAGATTTAGGGGAGTTAACTTGCCCAAGGGCATGAAAGCAATTAAGTAAAAGAAAATGGACTTAAATCTTTAGTCATACTCCAGATCCAGTGCCCTAGCATGCTCTTAACAACTCTGCTCTTCTTGAACTTAGTGATAAAGGAGGTAGGGATAGTAGTGGTCGTAGGGACAAAAAGGAAGGAACAGATTTAATACTTAAAGCAAGAATCAGGAGGACTTTCTTCTTATGTCTGGAAGAAGGAATGATTGCAGACAGTTCTCTATGATGAGTGACCAGACAGAGGATAGTATCACCAGCTGAGATAACAGTGAAAGCAGCACAATCCTAAAAAACTCTTACTTCAGATCCCAAATATCATGAAATTCAATATTTCAAAAAGTCTTTTGCTGCTTTCCAATAAAAATATTTTGTTTTTTGTCCCCCAAAAATAGGGACAAAATATTTTGTCCCCCAAAAATAGGGACAAAAATAGAATGGCAATACAATCAACTCTTCTGAGTGAAAGGCTTCAAATTGTTCCCAAAAATTGAAAGGAACAAGCCTGAAAGACATTTCTGAGATTAGATAGAATTTAACAATATGAGGCAAAGGAAGGGGAGAAGCAATTCTATCGCAATTTCCTTGTATCAACTGAAATTTCTAGTAGCTTTCTAGTTCAGCAGCATTATCATTAAATTTCTAAAATCTGAGTGTTTCTTACATTTCAATGTCAGATTCCCCCTAAAACCTTATCTAATGAAGGTTACAAACCATTTTTCCATTCCATCCCAATACATAAACACCAATTTTGCCTCCAATTACAGTGGGAATCATAAATCCCCTGGAGCTAGTGCAAAACCCTAAATCCAGAAACTGTGCTCTAAATTCTATGACCACTTACAGAAAAAGACCTCTAGTAACAATTAAGGAGGCTTTCACAAACTCGGGTCATCTAAACTGACTATCTCCTTCCCTAGCCAAACCCACCAAAAATCAGTTTTCTTTCCACAACTCCCCATTTATGTTAGTAATTCCCTTCATTCCATCTTCACTGGAGGCCTGCAAGCCAGAAATCAAGACATAGTCAACTCGCCTTTGGGTCTCATGATTTATTACTATACAGAAATGCCTCTCGTGTTAGTTCCCGGCCGCTCCAGATTGCCCAGGTCCCTCAGTATCTCACCCAAAATACTGCTGTTGCTTCCTAAGCAATGGAATATATGTGTGGGCAATGCATTTGTGACTGAATCAGCGAGTTCTAGATACTGGAGTTACAGAAATAAAAACACATTTTCTATTGTCAAGAAGTTTACAGATACTGGGAGTGGGTAAGCATAAAATATGAAATTAGGCCGGGCGTGGTGGCTCACGCCTGTAATCCTAGCACTCTGGGAGGCCGAGGTGGGCAGATTGTTTGAGCTCAGGAGTTTGAAACCAGCCTGAGGAAGAGCGAGACCCCATCTCTACTAAAAATAGAAAGAAATTAATTGGACAACTGAAAATATACAGGAAAAAAAAAATTAGTCGGGCATGGTGGCGCATGCCTGTAGTCCCAGCTACTCGGGAGGCTGAGGCAGGAGGATTGCTTGAGCCCAGGAGTTTGAGGTTGCTGTGAGCTAGGCTGACGCCACGGCACTCTAGCCAGGGCGACAGAGTGAGACTCTGTCTCAAAAAAAAAAAAAAAAAATGAAATTAAAATGCAACGTGAAAAGATGCGTAATAAGAGTCCTCAGCTCAAGCAAAAGTCAATGAGAGAAGGCTCTCGAAAACCCAAAGACCTACTTCCCAGAAAACTCTAGTTCACTTCATAATTCCTACGGTTAATTTAAAAACAGTTAGCAATAGCTGCCGTGCTTTGTCCTTCAGTTGTTTTAATTGTTTATGAACTGTCTCCAAAAATAGCTGTAAAATTCCCTTAGGGCAGAGACCGCAACAAATTTATCTGTTTCCTTACACTGCCTCATTCTGCCTTACGCACAGCAGGAAAGCGATCAATACTCGCCAATGAGCCGAAAAGGAACCAGGCAAAAAAAGAAAAACAGTCACATAAGCTAACAGGAGCGGCCGGACTACGCACACTTAGGTAATACGTTCACAGTCAAAAGGGCAGAGACGCACCCTCAATTTTAGAAAATCAAACCACATTTCTTTCCGAAAGCCATGTCTGCCACACGCAGGTAGAGCGCTGCATAGGCGTGGAAGGAGGTGAGAAGGGGACTGGAAGCGTCCCCCCAGGTAAAAACAACAGGCTCTTTCCAATCCCCTCAAACACGCGCAGACGCCTCCGCTAACGGCGCCTCCGCTACCGGCCAGCCCGCGGGAGGTAGACAACGTAGTAAGACGCCGCTTCTCTGACCCCTTAAAGAAGTGCGGCTCCGCGAAGGAGCACAGGGCGAGCGGAAGGGGGACGAGCAGGCTCTGTCTGGAGCTCTTTCTCTCTCCTTCTCTTACCTGCTTGGCCAAGAACCTGCCCAGCTCGCTGCGGCTCTTCTCGTTCTTGGCTGCGATTAACCGCAGGGGCACGGCCGCCACCTCTAGCAAGAGGTGCTCCATGACCCCAGGCCCACCGTCTGGGCGGCCACCTGCACTCCCTGCCTCGTGCTCAGCGTCCCAAGCCGCCGAGGTCCCAGCACCGGGGCCGCCACCGACTACGCCCCCACGGAAAGCGCCCGCCGCTGCTCGGCCGACACAGGGAAATCTACAGCACACGTGGGTGAGCACACGGCTTTCTTGCGTCATCAACCGGCGACGGCAATGAATGGGCGGGGGCGCTACTGACCCCGCCCCCTCGGAGACGGAAATGCCTGGCGTCACTACCGCGTCAGTCCCGGTAGAGAATCAAAGCTTAGAGGACTTTTGTGAGCCAGTTGCTTTTTGTGAGTAATAAGACCTCCCGGACTCAGCACGTGGCTGGACTGAGAGAAGATTCCGCTAGGCCAGGGGATGCAAGGGAGAGGCGTGTGATCTAAGCTACCCGGCCTCCCTCTGCCTCAACACACGAAAAGATCAGATGTGAAAGAAAAGCAGATTCGCCCCTCTGACCCAGCAATTCCCCTTCAGGGACTCTAGCCTACGGAAATTCTTACAAAAGTGTGACAAGGACACGGCTTGCAGTTTTCTTAATAAAAATAGTTGGAAGTAAATGTTCAATTTGGGAATATTCAAATAGAGTATGGTGTACACATTTTAGGATATCCTGAAGACATTAAGAAGAATAGAGGCCGGGCGCGGTGGCTCACGCCTGTAATCCTAGCACTCTGGCACTCGGGGAGGCCGAGGCGGGTGGCTCATTCTGAGCTCAGGAGTTCCAGACCAGCCTGAGCAAGAGCGAGACCCCGTCTCTACCAAAAATACAAAGAAATTAACTGGACAGCTAAAAATATATATATAGAAAAAAATTAGCCGGACATGGTGGCGCATGTCTGTAGTCCCAGCTACTCGGGAGGCTGAGACAGTAGGATTGCTC
>RJWJ010024543.1:0-24762 GCA_004363605.1 Indri indri | reverse complement strand
CATCTTTGGCGTCCTTGTTGCTGACCACATTCTGCCTTTATTTCTCAAAGGACCACAGTCTCCATCCCCTCCATGGGCTCTGCTCCTCTGTTTAGAAAGCCTCGAATTGATTGCTCCCCAAATCATGGCAGAGCTTGTTATGGTTTTTGACATTGTACTAGGCACTCCTCTACAGCTTTAGAACATATATTCCATAAGAGAGGGACTTACTGACTTACTCACCATTGACCTTCAGCACTGAGCCATTGCTTGGCATAGAATAGGCACGTAACAAACATATGCTGAAATAGTGGGAAGTTTCTTTGTCTTCTGTCTCACCTTAGGGGGCAGACCTCGGGCCAGGCTTCATTTCCTTCACTTTCACCATTTGCTCCTTGCCAGTGGGAAATTAACCATCCTTTTCTGAGCCTAAGTTTTAATACATGACAACAGATAGAATGTGCCAACATTTAAACCTTCTCATTTACTCAGATGACACAGAGATTAAAGGTCTACTCCCTGACCAGATGCCTTCATGTTTTAAAAATGTGATTTAGCTGATTTTATGCAATGCATAAACAGACATCAGAATGAGACTAATGGATGACATTTACATAAACAGGCTATCAATATTAAAATAACATGAAGGAAACTTTAGATGTAATATTAATTAGAAACCTGAACTAATTTCATTATTAGCCATTAATACCCTGGGAACACAATAATATTTCTTGAAATACTGAAATGAAAGTTTATTGGGGTATCTTTTGGGTGCAGAGTAATATAAAAATTTCAAAATATGAATCAATTTATTTAATTTTTAAAATTATACTTTATTTAAAGCAATTATATATTTTACTTTGAAATTTTAACAGCTTTTTAAAGGTATAACTCCCCCACCATAAAGTTCCCTTGTTTTGAGTGCACAATTCAAAGATTTTTAGTAAATTTATAGAGTTGTGCAATATCACTACATTCTAATTTTAGAACACAATATGTCATTCTTAATGTACTTCACATAACAAGCCAGTTGCTTATTTTAATTTCTCAATTCATTTACAAACTACAGAAAGGACACTAAAGATTTTGGGAACTATTGATGAGGAAATTGAACAAAGAGCTTGTGTTGGGTACTAGCTGGTATAGCTGGTATGTTAACTTGCTGTGGGGAAACCTTTCATCTTTCAGCTTTTGTCTGCGCACCCTTATTATAGCCTTAAGAAGCAAGTGTCTGGTTACTTTCAACTTGATAGACTCTTGACAGGTGATGTCCAAGGCAGAGGCAAAGCTGGGGAAGGGCATGGATGGGCATGAGGACCAAGTGATTTCCATGAGCACATTCTCCAAAAGTAGCATCTTTTCCAGCATTGAGACTCATAGAGAATATTATGAAAGGATAGACTCTTTTTTATGTACACATTCCCCTGATAGTAAAAACTGGTCTAAGGAGATGCAATCTTCGGTCATAGAAAGAGAGGAGCAGAGAATTGTCCCAAACTTTTACAGCAAGAATATTGTACTAGTCAGAAGAGACTAGTGTATACTACAGAAATGACCTCAAATGCTCATAGCAACAAAGATTTGTTTACCCTTATGTTACAAGTCCAATGCAGGTTAGTTGGAAGGCTCTGCTGATTCAGTGTTGTCATTCACGTGCCCGGGCTGATGCAGGCTCAGTTTCTACACATGCTTTCACAGTTGCCACAGCGGGGAAAGATCAGTGCTATAGGATCTTACATTGGCATTTAAATACCTCAGCCAGAAAGTGATTCATGTGACTTTCACTCTCGACCCATGGAATTGAATAAGCAACATGACCACGTCTAATTTCCAATTTTGAAAAGGCAAGAAGTCCTCCCTGTGTCCAAAAAATAAGAAAAGAATTGAAAATCAGTGAATAGCAGTAAATATTGCCACATATATACCATTTAATGAAATAAGAGAAAAAACAAACACACGCAAGACTGAGATACCAAAATTCTAGCATCAGAACTTCTTTTTGGTGAGAGAGCTCTTTTTATTTGGAAAAATATCTTGATAGACGTGTTGGTGTGAGGGGTGAGCACTAACAAACCGGGCAACAGAAGATTATTCCTGAACTACTCTGAGTGTGGTAAGTTTAAGAAATTGTTATGATTCTAAGAGGAAGAAGAGAAAAGAACAAAAAAATAAAAAATAAAATGAAGGGATAGAAGTCACCAAGATGGGAAGACTGAGGCAAGACAAGTGAAAGACCAGTGAACATCTCAGACTTTTAGTAAAATGACTGACGTACTATTTCGGAACAGTGATGCCTCAGGATCCTTTGCACGCGCTACAATGGTTCACATGCTGCCATCTAACGCCCTCCTTTGCCCTCATCTTCTGTAAAGTCTGCTCCATTAATGAATGCCTTGTGTGCACAGATTTCTTCTGTGAAGAGATGAAAGAGAGTTTATTTTCTGGTTGAATCTATTGCTCCACGAAGGTAGCTTATGTGGTGGCAAACACCTTCCCTGTATCCTTTGTGCTCTCCAAGAAAGTTATCAAAATACAGGGAAGACTATGGAATTTAAAGTTACAGGCAACTATTAATATTTCAAGGATCCAGGAGACCCCCCCCCAAATAGTTAAATCAGAATATGTCCAGGATTTTTAATTAGAATAAGGAATTTCGGTGTTTAAGAAAGTTCTTTGTTTCAGTCGAGATTTTTGAATCTATCCAGTCTCCAAATTTGGAAACGTAGTTTTGCCTTATGGGTTTTGATTCTCTTCTTTTTAATTTTTCTATTCTTTCATACTTTTTTCATTTTTTATCCATTTCACATGAAGAGACACCAGCCCAGATTTGTGTGACTCTAATGTGGTCAGTGGAGGGACCAGGAGTTTATGCCACTAATTTTCATTCCAACTTTTGGACCCTTAGATAGCACGTATATTTCAGGAATTTCTTTTCAACTCAAGGAAAAAAATCATAAAATGTTGTTGTGAATGGAGATGTGCGTGGGAAATTTGAGCTATCAGGAAGGGGTGGCATCGTAGAGAGCGAGGGGCCTCTATCAGTGACAACTCTTGAGGCTTGGAAATCAATGTGGCTATGACGCTAGGAATGAAAGCTTCCTGCTCCAGATTTTGCCAGGTGCTTGCGCCCTTTACTAATTTCAGCTGCAATTATAAGGATGATAAAATGGAAAAGTAAATATTTGTGCAATGACTGAGAAAAGTCAATTAGTTTTGCACCAATAAGGAATAATGTAAAACTCCTCATGCCTTATAACAAATTGGCTCTCTCCACATATATTTTAGAATACATATTTACTGTACAAATGTACTTAGAAATTTAAAATTTAAGTAGTACTAGAATAAAGTATATTCTGCAAGTTTTAGTACAAGAAATAAGGCAATAAAATGTCTGCATTTTAAGAAGAATAAATAATTAAAATAGGATCTGGGTGTGTAATAATCTATCTAGTGAATGTCAGAGTTTTTCTTCCAGAAGGGATCAGTTTTAATGATTCTCCTCTCCCTATCTGCCTTTTTTCCCCCAAGGAAGCAGAGACGTAACTAAAAGCTGCCAGTTACAGTACAATTTCAAGCTTAATATCCCTGACAACTCCAAACATTATTTTTTTAAAGGCAGAAAAGAGCAATCTAATGTAGCTTTTTTCTCCATGTTAGCTGAGTTGAAAACTAGATTTGAAAGTACTTTGTGATTATTTTTTTTTTTTGTATTTGATCAGTCAGAATTTCCTCTATGATGTTAGGCTGGTTTTATATATCAAGTCTCCATATGAAAATCCTTTATTTATTAAGCATTCCTGTGAGTTTTATGTGTGAAATGCACTTTATCTAAATTATTACATTTAATGTTTATAACAATCCTAGAGAAATTAAGATTAGAGAAAAATCAATTATCTCCATTTTACAGATAAGAAAGCATGTTCAGAAGATTATAATAACTCAGTTGATGAATGATACCCACGTCTACCTGACTTCAAAGGTTTCACTCTGAATTACAGTGTAATACTTTCTCAGCAGTATATTCCATTCATCCATCATCCATCTGTCCATCCATCCAGTTATTTATTAAGTTCTAAAAAAAATGCGTTATTCACTCGTGATGTGCCAAGACACTCTAAACCAAGAACGGAGGATACGATAGTGTGAAGATGGCCAAAACCCCTGCCTACCAAGAGCTTACATTCTCACAGGGGTAGATGAGACGAGAAGGAAAAATTATAAAACCAAAGAGGTAACAGAGATAGAGATAAGGCTTTGAAAGGAATAAAGAATGTAGTGTAAAGGCGAAAAACTGGAAATGGCTGAGATCTCTTTGCTTTTCATGGGGAGGTCTGAGAAGGGCCCTCTGAGAAGGTGCTGACTGGCAGGGTGAGAAGGCAGCCCCCACGTGCACAGCTAGAAGAAAAAGGAGTGTTACAGGCAGAGGTGGCAGTACTGGGGTGGGTGTCTAGCGGGGCAATTTATAGGTAAGTGAAGCTTGCTCTTTTTAGTGCCAATTTAAAAAGCAAGGTAGCCAGTTCAGTGGAAACCATCTACACTCAATTACACACCACATACTCTCTGGAAGAGAGGCCACTTGCTGTGTCCTCAGGTTTTTGTTGATTACATTAAGGCCACTGTTATTAATATATCCACAGGTGTTCATTTTAGTAAAGCAACTCTACACTCTGATTAATATGTGTACCACATTTATGTTTGTGGTTTTTTTTTTATCAGAATGGTATTTTATTTTATTATTTCAGGATATTATGGGGGTACAAACATTGTGGTTACATGTAATGCCTCTGCCTCACGCAAGCTCTTGGGGGAAAATGAGGGGCAACTCACACTTCTAATGAGTCTTCTCACATTACTTAATGCCTTAGTTAAATTACTTTTTGGGGGGTAAACTCCTCATTTCGTCTCTCTCGTCTACTGAATAATAAGTTGCTGAGTGTTTGTAAACACCATGCTGAAGAGTAATAACTGAAACTCTCTATAAAAGAGATCTGCAGGGCTGAGGGACAAGGATAATTTTGCCCTTAGGGTGTTGGAGGACATATTTCTTGTGTGCTATCATTACTCCTGCAATTAGACTAGGCCGGAAAAGATTCACCTTCTTGTGACATTTCCTGTAAAGGTAGGAAACTATCTGGATTCATATGACAACGTAAATGTTTCATTTTAAGTTGTCTAACTGTTCAGAATAATGTTAAAAGTTTGTGTCTTTAATTTCAGGCTCTACAGAGTGAGTATTATTTTTTAAAGCCATGAGGAATTATAAGATAATGTATGATACTGTTTTTCATTGACAGAGGCATATTTTTAGTGTGCACACTAAAGATAACTGTGCTGGCAATATTCACTTTTTGCCTTCCTCACTCTTTGTTTGGGTTTTGGGAATGAATTTGTATACTTTAAAGATAAAATTCTGACGGTACTGTGACATGTTGCTAGTTTGTGATGACTATTGTATATCACCCAGCACTGAATGTATTCCTTTTCAAAGACAATTCTCTCTCATATTATAAATTCTTGGAGAGCAAAATGTATGTCTGTTTAAATTTTAACACTTAGCATGAGCTTAGAGGTCAGGCGCTAGAAGCAGGAGTTTTGTTAGGGATCGGGAGGAAGAGGATGTGGTGACGGTTGGGTCGAGCACTGAGCTGAGTTGTCTCCCAGGACTGCTTGCTTTCTTCTTTCACTTCTTTCCCAGTGAAAAGCCACTTCTGTGAACTTGAGCCTGTTCAATTTGCTAGTAGACAAGACATGAGGTGAGAAGTGGGGCTGCAGTTTCTGACTCATGGGGGAGTTATGGAACAGCGGCCACAAGCATCAAACCTTTCTGGTCCAGGAGGTAGAGGACAGGCCTGGAAGTCTCCCAGCAACAGCCATAGAAAAGAAAATAACTTCATTATTGATGCTACCTTAGCAGTCACCAGACAGCGGCCTCACAAAAATCTGGCAAAGTTGGTTTAAAAAGGCACACATGGGTGTGTGTGTGTGTGTGTTTGTGTGTGTGCGTGCGCACGTGCACACACATGCACGTGCACCTATAAATGCATGAAGAATTTTGTGAAGATGTTCAAAATATTCTTAAAACATTGATTTATTACTTGGATCTTAGCATAGGATCTTGGGTAAGAGCGGGACTTATTGCCCATTGTGTATCTCTTAAATTTTAAACATACCTTTTGCTACTTTTTAAATAAAAAGTGTTAAAATTTATACTTAGCTTATATTTACCTGATAGTACATTTCATATATTTTATCAATAAATGACTTCTCAGTCTTTAATGTGAACATTTAACACAATGAAATACTTGGAAAGTGTTTTCTCTAGTCCGAAAGAAGAAGGGGGTTCTTTTTACTGACAAGAGCCTTCTGAGATGGCACAGTAATGTCATCCTCTGTTTTCTGGGTAGGAAACTGGGGCAGAGAAAAGAAGCTTATATTCATTGAAACACTGAAAATCAGTGAAAGGGAGAGAATTAGAACTCACAGCTTCTGAATATTCTACTAAATGTATTCAGCATAAAAACATGTTCATTTCAGCAGTAGTATGAACTAAAACGAGTAGTTGGGCTGGATTCAGGTATCAAGTATGCCATTCTTTTTTTTTAATTAATTTATTTTTAAAATTTCAGAATATTATGTGACTATGCTTAGAGCAGGGTTTAATACACCACTGGGGAGAAATTAGATAATGACGTCTACTCAGCAAGGAGTTTGAATTAGTGGCTAATGACCATGTTGCATAAGAGTAGAATGCTCCGAAGATGTTAATCTGGCCAGTCAGTAGTTCAAAGGATGTATTTTAGCAGACAAGGAATCCATTATATTCAAACTTTGGGACTAATCAGTATACCTTGCTTTAGATGGGGGTCTAGTCTTTATTAAAAAGTTAAGGAGAAATGATTATATAGTATAAAGTGGATTAAAAAGAACTGCTCCTCATTTGTTTATAGCAACATCATAATAACGGTTCTAAGAAGGGATGAAATATTAGATTCGCTGGGATATTATTTTAATCATAGAATTGATTTCTATTTCTGACTCCTTCAATAGAGAAGTACAAGGGATGTCTGAATTTACTATTCACCTGCTTTCTTGAAATTAACTTGTGACTGAGGAACGCAGGTTATGCCAAATCTCATTTTAACCAAATCTTGTTATAAACTCTTCATATTGTTTTGTCATATTGACTTTTGTGTGTAAATAATACTTAAAATGGAGAACGTGGTCATTGTGTCTTGGATTTTTTTGGTAATAGTTTAATATGAAGGCTTATAATGTTTAAAATGAAACTTTCATCTTGTGAATAATGAAGTATCATATTTCTGGTGGAGACTCAGAAAATCATCTTTTTTGCTTTAAATTCTGAATGGTAAAGAGGAATATTATCCTGGGCACATAAGCCTTTTAACAGATCTCCTGCTAAATATAGTATTTGCAATAGTGCTTTGTGTTTGCTTGTTATAATTAAATACACATTTTTGTTCTTTTTTGGACGTAGCTGACTGCAAAGGAAGTAGAAGCTCCTGTCATTTGCTCACTGACCATCTATGTGATTGGGTAGAGAACTGAGGGTTGCAAAAGATAATACGATGCCTCACTTGTCTTTGTTGGATGCAAATTCAGAGAACTAGTCCCCTGATGGTAGAGGTGAAATTTGCTACAATTGGATTAGCAGCATTTTAAAATGTAGAGTTACTGGAAGCAAATTCACTAATACCAAAAGAAGAGATGAATTAGTTGCAATGCCTTATGGTCATGCTTCTAAGCAGGAAAGACAGCTGATGTCCCTTGATGCATTTTGGATTTGACGTAAAAAGCAACTGGCTCAGTCTTTCAGGAGAAAGCTCTGAGGCAGCTTTGTCTTGTCTCCTGGACAATCTCCTGAGAGGCAGTCTTGTCAGCCAGGAGTCAAATAAATCCAGGTTTTGCGATTCTGAAGAGAAGATGAGCTTTGCCTTTGCTCTCTTGGCATTCATCTGGAGACTCTCTGTGAAAATCTTTCTCCCAAACTTGAATCATGGCTCCCTAAAGCCTTTTGACAAAGAGAAGTAAACAGTATTCATGAAATTAAATGGTGCCATTCCAGATAATAACAAGAGGGCTCTATTATTATTTTTTTTAATTCAGAAATCTAGTGTTTACATTTTTAGTGATGCTCTGTGTACTTACAGACCAAGGAGTTGGAATATTAGAAATATAATATTAGAAATAATAAAAAGTATATTTTTGCCCACCTTTTGCATTATAATGCCTTAAAATAATAGATTAGGTCCTTGCAATTCTCTCTTGCTTATTTATATAAATAAAATCAAGAGAGACATATTGTTGTGAGATTGTGAAGCCAGCAGACCATTGCTTTGGAGTTCGTAAGCCATGATGAATCATATCTAGACTAGAGGGTGCTTTTAAGGGTTAATTAGTTCAAATTTGCAGAATGCTTGGAAAAAGAAGTGTGGTATATGAAGACTAATAAATAAAATATATGCTTCATTAACATTTCATCCACTGAGCCCCAATATTCCCCCACCCAAACACTGCTGGTTTATTTTTGTATTATTTAATTGCAGCTATGAGACTTAATAAAATATTTCTTTTATTCTTTTAGTATCAGTATTTTATCAAATGTTTCTTTTCAAAACAAATACAAATTGCATTTTCACTGGAACATTTCTATAGCTCAATCTCTTTAAAAAATAAAAATGGTAAATAAAATGTTATATGGTCCTAATTTGTTAAGAAGGAAATAAAAGTCATATGGCTTTCAGTATGTTTTCAAATAATGTATGAAATGTATCAGAAATGGTTTGTATCTTACACATGTTTACTTTAGATTAAAATAAAATTTTCATAATGCTCTTTAAAATATAATCCAATTAAATTTCCAATGTTTTCCTTTTCATGTTTCTGGATGGAATTTTAAAAAACTCACACTGTAGTAATGTGAGTTATCTTGCTAAAGGAAATACTACTCAACTTGGAAATAATAGGCCTTCATAGTCTATGTGAGAATGAATACATAAGTCCGGAATATTCAGCAGGTGATTACACTGGTTGAGTTTGAATTTCCTCACCTGTTGTGGAAAATAGGTGGGTCCTGAGGACTCATTCTGAATGGCACTCTACTGGTATGGGGCAGGCATAAATCTATAATTTGAGAAAGTTGAGCCCAGAGAGTTTGAGAGGTCTACCCAAAGTCACACAGCTAATGTCTGAAGTTGTCAGATATTCTTTTTAATAACCTCTATTTCCTTGATGGATTTTTCCATTCATGGGTAATTCTTAGTTTTCTGCTAAGTCTGGGACCAATTTTTCAGGACAGTCAAAACATTTTATTTATACTTGGCCAAGTATATAGCAATTCCCAGCAATAGAAAACTGGTTATATATCACAGACTACACTAAGAATTTTTATACATACTGTCCTTCTTCTTCTGAAGAACTCTGTAAGATGGATTCTATCAGTGTCACCATTTTACAGAGGAGAAAATGAAAAACACACAGGTCAGGCAACTTGTTCAAGGACACACATCTAAGGTCAAACAAGAAATCAAAACTAAGTCTATCTAACTTGAAAGACCATGTATGAAACCACTTCACCACACGGCCTCTCAACACAAACAGGAAAGAGCCAAACATGGTGAAAGTCCACATTTATTATTTAAAAACAGGCACATTATTGTCTCTTTTTAAAACATAGTTACATGCAAACAATGGCAACATGAAGTATTACTGAAATAATAAGCTTAAACTTTGGGAACACAAATCGTGAGAACTTGATACTTAGTGTCTAGGGATGATCATAGTAGCTTTGCATGAATACACACATCCTTTCTGCAAGTGAAATATCAAACAATGTGTAAGATACTTATATAAATTATTTTTGCACAAGCATTAGCTGCTTTTTGTAAAATCCTTTTAAGAAATTGTTGCTGGCAATAGCTAGCATTGGGTATCCAAAGCAGTTCTTCGGTTATGTTAGTGATGTTCTGGTGGCTGATAGAATATTTATTCCCAGAGGTAACTGTTATAGATTGCATTTTGCCCATTTATTTGCTACAAGCTTGTGATGGAGAGTAGGCGGAGAGTACAACCTGTAATTCAGGATGGTTTAGAAGCTGGTTGCCTAGGAAACTGGGACGAACAACATGATGCCCACCAAAAACAACTGTCAACAAGATATGGGATTTTCTTTTTTGATCTGAGCTGCTTTCCCAATACATATTTTGTGCTGCTTGTGAAGCCTAATTAGGGCTGTTGGTTCTTAATGGGCAGTTGGCCCTTGGTGGGAAGTTCATGCCAAAGTAGACCAAAGGTTAGACAGGAAGGATAGAAAGTTTTTCATAAACGTTGTGCTGACACACAAATATTTTGGACGGGAAATGATGGTGCAGTTAAAATGAATTTTTAAGAGGATAAGGTGATCAATAGATGTATATTTTACATAACAACATATAGGTAATTCTTGATCATAACTTATCTGCATCTAAATTAATAGCAGCAAAACTTACTTTTTTAACATAAAAAATTTATTTGCTATAATCCACCATTCCCTGTTCTTAGGCTACTCACAACAGAAACTTTGGTTTATAGTAATCATCTTCAAGAGTGACACTTAGAAATTCAGAAATCTTTGATGAAAATGGTAACTGATTTTCCAATATTTTTCAAATATGCACACTTATTTATTTTTAAATGTATCGTACATGTCCACGTATATATTTTTAGGTGTCTATATATGTGCATATATGTCGAAACATATAAAATTGCTGATATTAAACCATATAAAGCCTTTAAAATGGCAATTTTATATGGTTCGACTTATAAATAAATAGAAGGGATCATAGAATACATTGAGGGGGGCAGTATTTTCTGATATTTTTTGCCTGGGTCTCCCATTCCCTCTTTTCCCATCTCCACCTTTCCCTGTCCTGTATCAACCCCATCCTACTCTCACTCTATTCTTGTCCCTCAGGCAATCCACATTAATGACCTGGTATGTATCCTCCACACTCAGAGACTCATAAACAGGTAGATACAGATCTGTGCATCCATATCCATACTAGTGAAAAAATTCGTGATGTAGAATCTCAAACTTCCAGATTGTTTATTTCCTGTTAATATCTCTAGCCAAATATTCCCTTTCCTGACTTGAAAATGTTCCATATCTCTCCTTCTTTGCACTTATCCTTAAGGGATTTCAGCCTGATGTAGAGCATTTTCTTCAGTTTTTGACATTCATTTGCTTGAATTCTATTTCTGCCCAAGCTGTGAAGGAGGGCACTGTGTCGCACAGGAGGACTAGTAATTCCTTTCTGGTTTCCTACTTTTGCCTCCACAGAATAGCCTGTTATTTTGCAAAGTTGACAGTAAGAATATATGCGAAAAAAATATGTTGATTTTTATCCTGCTAACACTAAACCCAGAATTTCATGCTTTCTCCTGTATGGAAAAGTGGCCTCCCTGGAGCCAATACTTTGGTTCCCAACTGTCAGAGCAAAGGTAAGGATCAGTCAGGCAGTGGGGTCCTATGGAATTTATGTTATAGACGAGAGTGCTTGAAATCTCAGGATTGATGCAGAGTACAGCTCCACCACAGACGTGGCAGGAGACCTGACGTTCTCACTCTCGGCCAAAGGAGACTTCTCCTCTCACTGCAATTGGCATTGAGCACCATTATCCTTCTAGGAAACAAAATTAATTTCATTAGGGCCATCGTGGGAGATCTTGACTCAGCATGCTGGGCAACTTCCCATGATACAGGGCCACTGGATTACTCCAGGACTAAACTACTGAGTTTTCTCACTAGGAAGTTCCTGTGCATAAGAAGACAGCGAGGACCCCTTCATGGTCTGGGGTTTACCTCTTCTTCTCCACTCTGCACACCCGACCCCTGCATGCATCTGTACAGGTCTCGGACACCTTTCGGCCCTCATACAAACGCCTGCTGTGAGAGCAGCCTCTGGCCATTAGGGTATAGTCCCCTCTCTTACTTGGGAAGGAATGTGCTTTGCAATGAAGTAAAAGGTCAATTTCTAAGAGTTGGGGAGTTGAAGGTCTCTCTTGGGAGCAACTCAGAGGCTCTGTTCCTGAGAGTTGTGGTTGGTATGCCTGCTAGGGTTTCCTTGGGGGAGCCTTTTAACCTCAGTAGAGGGTACCCTGCTAGGGAGAACACAGTTCAGTCGGTTCTTGCATGATTGAGACCTGTTACTGACTTATAAGCAAAGTCTGCCCTTCTCTTGCCTGTCAAAAGGGTTTCAAAGCTGCCGCATCAGGAACGGTTTCAGATCACAGGCTTCAGTAACAAATGACCCTTGTCTTCCCCTTCAATATTCAAATCCCAAAATGGTCCTAGGAGAGGAATAGTAAATTCTAACAGCTGCTTACAGGTCATCTTAGAACTAAATCCCAAAAGAAATATATGAGGTTGATAGAGAGACCTCCCCCACCACCAAATAAGAAAAGAAGAGGGTGAAATAAAAAGATGAGATTAGTGTACTAGAGTACAGAAGGGTAACTATTTGCAGCTCAGCCAAGTGTGCTCTGAAGGTCAAATCCTTACATCAGCAATTAGTAGACAGCCCTTGAGCTCCTCTGCATTTTAGAAAGCACAATTGAATCAGAGAGCATGGGAAAGACACACACACACACACACACACATACACACACACAGACACTCTCACTCTTCATATGATCCTCACCTGCAAATCTCCCTGGGAAAAAAGTTTTTGTGGGTGAAAGAATGAGAACAGTTAATATATCAAGGAGGTTGTGATTTTAGCAGACCTACCAAGAACATTGGTGTCAGAAGTTTGTTATTTTAATACCTGGAGCCCTTTTATTTTTATTTTTGAAAAGTGTGTAAATAATTGCAGTGCTGCTTTGATTGCAAAACTGGACAGTGAGTTCAGTTTTGACTGAACAACAACAACAACAACAGCAGCGGCAACAGCTTGTATCCTGGCCATCATGGAGTGTCTTGAAAGAACTTACCTTGTGAATGATAAAGCCACCAGGATGTATGCCTTCACACTAGACAGGTAACAGACATCTGGGTCTACTTCACAATTTTCTATCTTGATATTCAATACATTTCTAAATCCTATTGCTTCTGAATTGCAAACTTTTGCTTTGCAACTTGGGGACATTTTGGAACACTTTATAAGTTGTTGACTGGCTATGGATAATTTATAGACTGAAAAATTGCAATACTCTATATAGTTGATTTGATTCCTTAAATATCCTGAGTGCATAAAGGAAACATTTTATTAATGTGTTTTTCATCTGTAGTTTTTCTTGCAGAAAATAAACATATGCAATTGAATGTGTTTACTTTCATTTTCTTAATTATTTCCACTTTTAAAACAGATAACAAATTATATTAAATTATATTTAGAAAAACGACTTTCAACTATGTGGCAAAATTGTGGTTGTATTGATCTTAAAATGAATTGTTATTTTCTTACTCATAAAATACCATTATCAATATGTTAATACATACCTATAATAAGTATGGCTGATTTTAATTTTTTACATAATTATAGTTCTTTTTAATATCTCCCACAGTGCCACATGCAATATAGTCATTCATTTTTCACTCGTTTAACAACTACTGATTAAACACATCTGTGCTAAATGCTGGACATACATAGCGGAAAATAAAAAATTTCTGGTCCCCGTTCTCTGTCTTCTTTAAACTTAATCTAATGTGAAACGCATCTAAGAACTAGGCAATTACCAAATAGCATGTAGTGTCATGCTGGGGGAATTTAATGAGAATGCATCCAGAGAACCTACATCTTACCTAGACTTTGGGGTCAGAGAAAGATTTTTCAGAAGTGATGGGCTAAGAAATGAAAAATAGAAAGGAATTAGAGTAGGGTTAGGGAAACCGTACGTAGAAAGTAGGTTTAGGGAAAGTTTTCCAGACTGATATAACTGCACAGTAAAGATAAAGACATATAAAAACAAGAGCTTGGTATACTTGGGGAGTTAAATCTGAGTGGAGAACAAAAAGAAACACATCCAGTATATATAAATCAATGAATAGAAATCTGAAATAAATTTGTGTTAGGAACAGAATTTAAGAGAATACTTCCCAATTAATAATATGTGTAACATTTTTGTTTGTTTCATGGAACCAAATTAATATTCCAAAGACTAGCTATATTATGTTTGATAGTGTCAAATATGTTAGCAACAGCAAAGAGACTTTTTAAAAGGATATTTATAGCTTTGCTTAAAATGAAGAATTTAGCACATCTATTATCTCACACCAGAAGAATTATTTTTCTTAGAAAATCATATTAGATATGATCTTTGAGATCATCAACATTAAAAACAAAGCCTTTTGTTGGGTGGTTGCTGGATTAGGCAGAATTTTTTGACAACAAATCGTTAACCTTATGGACACTATTAATAGAGCATTTCTACATTATCGAAATAAACATCTCTACAGTATTTCTCTTCTCATTAAAATGGACTACTAACACTCTGTTGCACAAATAAGCCAATCATATATAGTTATACGGTCTTGTTCACCTCATAAATGGGTACGGTTTTCAGGACACGATGTTTATAAAAACTGTTAAACTCATTTTTATTTTCTTGTCAAATAAAAAAGATTAAATCTGGAATAGTTTCTTTATTCTGATTACTCATTTTACCAGGCAAAAAACTGAATGCCAGATAGAGCAAACGCCTTTCTCAAGGTCAGATGGCTGATTATGGCACATCTGGGCTCTGGACCCATGTTCCTTGTTTGTGAGTTTAGTATTTCTCTTCCCCCTCCACCTCTCCTGCACACACAAGTTCACTATGTGGCCTCCTGAATCCTTAATCTACTTCCTCCTGAGGTCACATACGCCTAGATTCCCTCTTTCTCGCTTCCTCTCCTCACCTCCCCCGTTTCCTTTCTCATTTATTTTGTTCTGTCTCTATTACATAGATAACTTTGTTCCCTGATATTCCTCCTCTTTTCTCCTTTGTTGTAGTTTTTTCTGCTTTTCATGAGTTTTCAGTTTAAATTGCTATGAGCTGTTAAGAAACTAAATCTGAAGGAAACAAAGGGAGCGTTTCATTTACCTATTGCTGTGCATCATTTACCCCAAAACTTAGTGGCCTAAACAACAATCATTTTATTACTCACAATTCTGTGGGTCAGGATTTGGGCAGGACTCGATGTGGGGGTTAGCTGGGTTTGCTCAGGAGACTGCATTCTGCCGTTACCTGGCATAGGGCTAGAAGGTCCTTTACTCACATGCCTGGGGTCTTCGTGCTCGCCTTTGGCTGGTGGTCTTCATTCTCCTTTCCATGGCTTCTCTCTCTGTGTGGTGTCCCACTCTATCAGGTTAGCCTGGAGTTCTTTATGGGGCAGTTCAGAGTAGCAAGAGAGCAGCAGTGGAAGCTGACAGTTCTTAGACTGCATAAGCCCAGAACTGCCAGAGCATCATTTTTACCACAATTAATAGGTTAAAGCAAGTCCCAAGGCACAGATTCCAGGGGTGGGGCATAGATGATGCTACCTCTTGATGGCGTGTGCTTGTTGGGTGACAGAAATAATCATAAGTTCTTTACAGACATTTTACTACAGGAATTAGTGATATTGGGCCCTGCAGGTGTCATGAACCCTGTTGTGTATCCTCTCCTTTCCCTCCATTTTCTATTTCAATGATGGGCTTCTCTATGCTTTGGGATCATGACAGCAAAAGATAGTGTGTAAAGTCAACCTATATAGTCAATATGTTTTTCTTCACGCTGGGTGGGAAAGATTGAGTTTCTCTTTTTCCCAAGTCATATGTTAAAGAAGTACAGAAGAAACAAGGGCAGGGACAGATGGCAGGATAAACTGCTGGAATATTTTCAAAAACCATTTAACTGACAAAAATTCCAAAAGTCTCCAAAAGTTGTCTTAAGGGCATACAGAAAATTAAAAACTATTTATTCAAGAAAATCTACTAAATCTCAGTAAGAAGTGACAGTCTGTAGTACTTGAGCCAGGACCTGCTCCATTAACCTCCTCTCTTCCCCAGGTTCAGTACAATGGAAGCTCTACTCTGAGAGGATGTAGCCAAAAGACAGGGCTTCCTCTCCTCCCAGCTTCCATTTGAAGGCTAGAGTTCACTCCCAAAGTGGAAAATTGCTGAAATCTCTTATTGCCCCAGCTCCATGCTGCAGAACCTCTTTTCAATGTAGACATGGCCAAGAGGACCATGGCTTCCTTCCTCCACCCAGCCCCCAATCATAAGGCAAAATCTCTAGCCCACGAATGGGAAGGTACTGAATATCCCTGCCTCGGCTCACACAAAGGATATAGGTTCTATTCCAATAGACACAAGCAAAGAAGACTAGGGACTACCATCCCCATTAAGCCCTCCACTTATGGAGCAAGAATGTCACTTCAGAGATAGATCACTGACCTTTCTCTCAGCTCTGGTGCAGTGGTGTGAAGGTACTAGCCATGGGATAGGTAGACCGTAATAATAGAAAGCTACTGGAAGAAGCTGGCAGAAGAAAGAATCAGTGAACTTGAAAATAGATCAATAGATATTATGCAACATAAAGAACACAGAGAAAAAAGAATGAAGCAAAATTGACAGAGCCTCAGAGAAATGTGATGCATGGTTAAATGCATTAATATTTGCGTAATAAGAGTACCAGGAGGAGAGAGAGAGAAGAGCAGAAAAGTAGTCAAAGACATAATGGCTGAAAACTTCCAAAATTTGTTGAACATTAATCTACATATGCATGATGCTCAAAACAAACTCTAAGAAGGGTCAAGCAAACTCTAATCGTATCTAAACCCTGACACATTATAGTAGAAATATTGAAAGCAAAACACAAAGAGAAAATCTTGAAAGAAGCAAGAGGAAAAAAAAATTCATCATATATGAGAGCATCTTAGTAAGATTGACGGCCCTCCCTTCCCACCTCATTTAAAGTAGCTTCATTTTCCCCCTCCCAGTCGTCGCTCATCACACTATATAGCCTTTGTTACTATTGACTCATTTACTGTTTCTCTCCCTCTACTAAGATGTAAGATCTTTAAATTCAGAACCTTTTCTCATAGAAATGGTAACATTAGCACTTTTAATAGTGCAAGCATGTTGTGGACATGTAATAAATATTTGTTTGATGAGCAAATGCATGAAATGTTGAAAGCACAACAAAAACAAAGTGATTTTATGCAATCAATATGTGAAATATTATCAGCTCCATTTTAGAGATACAGAAGCAAAGGGGTTTAACTTCTACCATCAAATATTTAATAAAAATGAAATAAAAAATGAAAGAATGCTTCCCTAAGATTACAAAAATAAAGCCTCCTTTTCTAAATTCTTTTTTCCAAATTGATAACAGATTACATTGAATATTTTATTTTTTCGGTTTTTTTAAATTTCAGAATATTATGGGGGTACAAATTCTTTGGTTACATGTATATTCATAGGGTGTCAGGCAGGTGAGAGGGGTTGGTAGGAGGGGATGGGTAAATTCAAACCTAACTAATGGGGTGTGCACTGTCTGGGGGTTGGGTGTACTTGTAGCTCTGACTTGGGCAGTGCAAAGACAATATATCTAAATCCTATTTTAAGAGATGAACTCAAAGTTCTAGGCTATTGGCTATTGGCATCAAATTTTCTAATATTTCCCTGTTTTTCTCTCTGTTTTTCTCCCTATTTTCTCTTTGATACTGCAGTAAATTTCTTTATGCTATTATTCCTCCTTTTTAAAACTTTGACCATAGTTGAATGCATGGAAATCTATTGGGATTTTTTCATTAATAGTAGATTCACATTTCATTTTTTGATGCATCACAGCATTTTCTTTTCTTTTTCTTTTTTTAATTTCAGCATATTATGGGGGTACAGATGTTTAGGTTACGTATGTTGCCCTTACCCCCCATCCTCCCCAAGTCCGAGTTTCAAGCATGTCCATCTCTTGGATGGTGTGATAGCATTTTCTTTTTATAAGCTTCTTTTTAAAATAATACTTCTTAGAATTCACATCATTTTTTCAGATCAAGAGTCTGATCTGAAACTTTGCTCTAATGAGATGACAAGGAATGGTTTTTAACTTCTTTTGGAGTGATAAATCCTTCTGGGAGCCCATGAAGACTGTGTGCTCTTGCCTCCCCCATAATACACATACGTATACATACATATGAGCATTTCGTGTATAATTGCAATGGACCCTCTGAAGCCCACTTTTGGACTTCTAGCTTAGCACTTCAAGGAGAAGTCTCAGCTCAAAGTATATCCATGTCGCTTAATCTTAGAATCTAGGACAGGGAAGCAGTAGACCAAAGTAAAAATTGCCCAGGTTGTTCACACTTTTCCCTTTGTGTAATTACCCAGAGGCTGTTCCCTAGGTAGGATTCCTGCCTTGGTCTGGCTTTAAGTGCTCCAGGATAAATTCTCTCTCCTGGTCA
Organism: Indri indri; assembly: GCA_004363605.1. Lineage (NCBI taxonomy): Eukaryota > Metazoa > Chordata > Mammalia > Primates > Indriidae > Indri > Indri indri. Next base: position 6,362 of record RJWJ010024543.1, on the reverse strand, counting down.
CTTACTACCTGGTTTATTCTTCACACAAGATTCATGAAAAACATAACATAAAACAAAGCTTCCTATGACCACGGCAAAGGAATTGCCAGAACAATTGGTGACCTGCCTTGCTCATGCTGTCATTCATTTCAGTACAAGAATAGAGGAAACCTCCACGATGCTTTTGTGTTGGCTCCTCTGAGTTGATGACCCTTGGTGACCCACACTACCAAATTCTACGTTGTTTATTATCATAGTATACGTTACATGACAAAGGCAAAAAATCTACTCATTTAAAGATATAAATAATTTAAGTATCACTTTCTTGGTTCTTATTCCAACAAAGAAGATTATTTGGAACTGCTCAAAATCCTGAGTGCTGTTAGCATCATGGATAAAAAACATTCCAAAGCCAATGTGGCAATACATAGTACGTCAAAATCTTTAAAAATTTAGGTACTCTATGACCAAGTAATTCCCTTTCTAATATTCCATTTTAAGGATATAACATATCGAGCAAAGATTAACTATAATGATATGAATCGTAGCAGTGCTTATATGAGCAAATAATTGGAAAAGAATGAATTGTCCAATAATAGAAAACAAGTTAATTGTACTATGCCGTATCTTCTATATTAAAAATAATGATCTCTATGTTAAAAATAATACTATAGAAAATTTAATAAGTTGAGAAAATGTTAATATATACAGCTAAGAATCAGGTTCAGAAGCTGTATCTTCCATAGAATCCTCTTGTGACGCTGTCATCTTAATCATATCCATTATAGCCCTTTCTCACTGAGTTTTAGCTATGTGATTTGGGTAGAATTTACCCTATTCTCAGTTTTAGGTGTCAGCATGGTTTGGGTTTAGCCAATCTTTTGAGTGCAGCAAGACCTAAGTCAATCAGCTCATCCATATTCCTTTACATATAGTAGCTGGTTTTCATTTGGCCAAATCAGCCTGCACCTCAACATTCTTATTTAGTAGTTGTGAGAAGGGAGACTCTCCCTGTATGTGAGAAAGCAAGTGCATAGCCTGATTACCTTTGGCAACCATTCCTACCATGAGGAAGACCAGCCTGAGGTTGAAGCATAGTTGAGAACTACAGAGAAATGGATTTAGAACCCTGATTAAAGAGTGCCTGGATGCCTCTAGAGATATTTTCAGTTGAAGAACCAATTAATTCTTACTTGTTAATTATTCTAGCAAGGACTTTGTTTTCTGTACTTGCAACCCGAAGCATTCTGACTAATATGGACCCTAATTGTGTGAAAAAAAAAAAACCCATGCATTTGAATATTGCAAAACTACACAATAAAATATCAATAATACTTGTCTCTTGGAAGTAAAATTACTAGTGATTTTTCCTTCTGCTTTGTGCTTTTCTGGAATTTTAGATTTTCCTATAATGAACATTACATATGTTATTTTATTCTGGAAAAACCCCAAATATAATGATAGAGTCATAATAATGATCATCTAAAGCAAAACCATCAGACTTTTAATTCTGGATGATGATAAACTAAATGAAATAACTCTTCAGGTTAAAGCTTATTTATTTATTTATTTTCATTTCAAAGCCAGAAATGCAAAGTTCTTAATTCCAAGAATCTCATTTATGTCTTCAAATGAATTCTATTAAAAAATTTTAAAATCTGGTTTGGACATACCAGCAGTGTCCAAAGTCTTTTCAAAGTGAAATAACTGGGAAGGAATTACATTAAAGTGGGTCTGCTTCTTTTCTCTATTTCTTTGATATCTCTTTATCATTGGCGGTATTGACTGATTAAGAACTTGACTGAATAAAAGTAAAACTTTCAGTAGTTGTGAATGCAGAGAAGAAAAGTTCTTGTTTTCTCCTTACACCTGATAATTCTCGTAGAAGGAGTTGTGGTTTATATTCCTAGCGAGTTAGTCTTAATAGCAGGGCAGTCAGTGAGGTGCTGGTTTGCAACCATGTTCACTTCCTCCTTCTGTCAAACTCATCCGTAGTGTGGAACTCCAGCAGAACCCCGTGAATAAAGATCAGTGTCCTGGAGAGAGGCCAGAGGAGCTGGAGTCAGGAGGTATCTACCACTGCCACAGTGACTCCAAGACCACGGACAACAGGGAAAAAGAGCAAGCCCATGCCAAATGGAAACTCTGTGCTGCGTCAGCAATATGCTTCATTTTCATGATTGCAGAGGTCGTGGGTGAGTCTTTCTCAAGAATTCTCTGATTAAAGAAGCAAACGAAACTTTGCATCATTATGGGAAGGTTACCTAAGTACTTTTAAAGTAAGATTTAATATTTTCTGTTAGTATAAAGCAACAATATGCTTGTTGCAGATAAGTTGGAAAATAGAAGGAAATAAAATAAAATTCATTACTATCCCACATTCAAGCCATAGTCTCCAAAAACATTATGGAGTATTTTGCATAATGTATTTTCCATTCATTGCTCACAGATGTTTTTTTTTTTTCGTAATTGAGAGCATACTGAATGCTTTTGATCATACGATCAAATACTCTTCAAAAACATTTTTATGACTGAACAATATTTTCTAATATGTTCCACTGTAATATGTTAATACATAACCATCTCTCTCTTGTTAGAAATTTAGGGAATTTTTTCCTGCTTATGAACAATGCTGCAATGAAAAATCTTAAATAAAATTCTGCCTGACTTTCTTGTTAATACTTTCAAAGAGATCATTAAAAGTGGAAATAATTGGTTGAAGGACATGAATATTTTCATTACTTCTTGATTCGTACTGCCAAACCACTATCCAGAAAGTTAAACAATTCATACACCTTCCACCTCTGCATGAGAATGTTTCTCTCTCCAAATACTTACCAGAACTTATTTTAATCCTTAAAAAAAAAAGTTTGTTAATGTATACATGAATGTTTTATTTTAATATTCATTTCTTTAATTGTTACTGTTAGCATTTTTTGCATGCTTATTAGTGATTTGTATTTCCCTCTGTTAATGTGTTTCCTCCTTGCCTCTTAAAGTCTATTGCTCGTTTGTTTCATAGAGAACTTTGTAATTCTCTATACTGACCTCTGGGAGCTCTTTATATAGTTAGGGTGTTAACTTTGGTTTTATTACTTGTAACTACTTTTACAGTTTGTTATTTAACCTTTTAATCTTGGTTTTGACTTTAAAAAGTTTTAAGTTTTATATAGGTAACTATCAAACTTTTCATTTTGACATGATTTATTTTGCTACTCTTTTACTATTTTAGTGCTTAGTAATCTTTCTCCATCTATTTAGAAGATAAATACTTTTTTTGTTTAAATTTTTGCATTTAATTTTTAAATCAATGTGAAATTAGATATATTGTGTGCTTTCAGGATTGAAAATTCTTTTTCTAAATAGCCAACAAAGTTTTCAGCATCATTTATGGAATAATTTTTTCTCCCATTGATTTTTGATGTTTCTCTTACCATTTATCAAAGTTTTATAAATAGTAGGGTCTGCTTCCAAGGTGTTTCATTGATCTGTGTTCTTATTCTCTGTCAGGAATGTAATTAATGTAGATTTATATGTTATAACATCTGTTGTTTCCCCCTCATGATTTTTTACTTGACAGAAAAAAAGGTAAAGGCTATTCATCCCTGTTTATTATCATAATTAAAAATGACAATAATTTTTTTTCAGTTCTTCTTCAATCCCAGTTATGACTTTATTGGTACATAAATTAATTTGGGAATATAATGTCTTTAAAATACTCAGTTTTTCCTCCAGGAATATGGTATGTTTCTCCATTTATCCAAATATTCTACATCTCTCATCAAGGTTTTAATACAGGGACAACCTATTTCTTGCAAGAGTTATTTCTGGTCACTTTATGGGTTTGGTTTACTCTTTCCACAAGTAAGTTAGGTCTTCCTTTCCTCATGTCCTGTTTTCTAGATTTTTTTTTTTTATTCTGGAAAGTTTTGATACTTGCATATTCATTTTATACTTAATAATGTGTTTGATTCATTGTCAATGTGTTTGATTCATTGTCAACTCTAAATGTATTTCAGTGCATTTCCCTTATGCCTCTCTTGTGCGTTCTCCCCACTCCAGGAGATAACCCTCTCTTGTGCAAAAAATATATTACTTCCAATTTTTAATAGTCGTAGCTCTTCTGTATGTTTCATATTTTTATCATATTCAACAATGTCACATGTTAAATCAAATCTATGTTTGGTTGTTTAACCATTAAGCAAAATGCTTCTTGAAGGGTTAAATATTTTCATGTTGATGAAGTGTTCTCTTTGCCTTAGTTTTTAAATGGTTAACAAATAATCAAGGATGAATGTTGACTTTTTATCAAATACCTTTTCTTTTAAATTTATTGTTTTTAAAGCATTTTGACTCATTGTTGAGGTGTATTACATTAAGAGATTTCCTAATATGATACGATCTTTGCATTTTTGGCATTATGATGATAATAGCTAATATTTACTTAATGCTTACTATGTGTTAGAAAGTGTGATGAGTGCTTTCCATGTATTACCTCAATTAACCCTGGTGAAATTCCTAAGAGGTAGGTTCCATGATTGATCTCACCTTATAGACAAGGAACTTAAACAACAAAGAATAAAGTAACTCTCTTTTGGAAACGTTCTTGTAAGTGGGCAAGCAGGCATGCAGTCTGAATTCTAGGGCTTTTGTTTTTAGGCTCTAATTATGGTGCCTCTCAAATTTTTTTGAGTTCTTGTAGTGGGCGACTCTTTTCATGCATTGCTGAATCTGAGTCACTAATATTTTTGTTAGGAATTTTACATCTTCATTAATAATTGGAATTTAGCAGTTGAAATCTAAAAAATTCCCTTTAGAAATCTACTAACATGTATACCAGAGGGGTATTGTTTTTCATTGTTGGAATTCAGAAGATTATGGACAATATTCAATTGCTCCTGTAAGAGACTGATAAAATGGAAAATTTAGTAACAGAATTTATTTGAAATGTGATTTGAAAAGGTGATATTATTGGCCCTCCAAATAAAGTACTGGTACCACCATGTGCAAATACAGCTTAGGAAGGTGTGTAAACTGACTTGTTTTCTCCATGACTTTCTTCCTCTGCTTTTGCCTGAATCCATATGGATTCTGATAACAGATGACATCTTCTCCCCGCCACTAATGTCTAATCAGTAGTCTGAAACAACATGATCTCCCACTCATAAAACTCACTTTTCTCCCATACTTTTGTTTATATACTGCCATTTTGCTTGTTTTCTTCATTTTTTATTTCAGGGTATTATGAGAGTACAATCATTATGGTTACACTTTATGTCTTTGCCTCACACAAGCAAGGGTTAAAGGCATGCCCTTCCCCCCTACAATGGTCCCTGTGTCCTTTAGTTGTGGGTTTACCCCCTCATCCCCCTAATCCCTGGAGGGTATTACTGCCATGTGATCACCCATTTTGCTTTTTATAAAAAAATTTTTTGATGAACAAATACAAATTATATATTCACATATTTACCATGTACATGATGTTTTGAAATATGCATATGTGGTGGAAAGGCCAAATAAAGCTAATTAACATATGCATCCCCTCACATACTTATCATTTTTTTGTGGTGTGAACACTTAAAATCTACTCCTTTTGTGATTTTCAAGAATATAATCCATCCTTATTAACTATAGTCACCATGTTGTACAACAGATCTTTGAACTTATTACTTCTACTTAACTGAAATTTTGTGTTCTTTGACCAACATCTCCCCAACTTCTTCCTCTCCCCACCCTCACCTCAGCCCCTGGTAACCACCATTCTATTCTGCTTCTATAAATCCTTTTAGATTCCACATATAAGTGAGATCATGCAGTATTTGCCTTTCTGCCCCTGGCTTATTTCACTTAACATATGTCCTCCAGGTTCTCCATGTTGTCACAAATGATAGAATTTTCTTTCTTTTTAAGGCTGAATAGTATTCTATTGTGTATACGTAACACATTTTCTTTATCCCTCCATCTCCGAATGGACACTTAGGTAGATTTTATATCTTGGCTATTGTGAATAATGCTGCAAAGTACATGGAAGGTCTGATACCTCTTTGACATATTGATTTCATTTCCTTTGGATATATACCCAGTGGTGGGATTTCTGGACCATATGGTAGTTCTATTTTTAATTTTTTAAGGAACCTCCATAATGCTTTTCATAATGACTGTACTGATTTACATTCCTGCAAAGTGTATGAGTGTCTCTTTTCTCCAAATCCTCACCAACACTAATCTTTCCTTTTTTTGATAATAGCCACTCCAACAGGTACGAGTTGGTATCTCATTGTGATTTTAATTTTCTTTTTTCTATTGACTAGTAATGTTGAGCATATTTTCATATACCTGCTGGTCATTCGTATGTCTTATTTCAAGAAATCTCTATTCAATTC
>RJWJ010024542.1:0-24738 GCA_004363605.1 Indri indri | reverse complement strand
TCAGGAAAAGAGAGAGAGAAATGGCTTTAATAAAGGGAGGACTACTTCACCTCAGCAGCAATGTGTCTGAGTTCCTTGCTCCTTGAAAAACAGGACAAAGGCGCGGAGAGCTGCTTCCGCTCTTTATCCCAAGTGCTGGCCTGGCCCTGGGAGTGGAATCACTTAGTCACATCTGAGCACCGGGGTGCCAAAGCTGCTGTAGGCAGGGTCCTGGAGACACATCAGGGGAGGGTGACAGGGAACCCTGGTGCCCCGAGTCTGCCTGAGCTCCCCGCCAGCTGCAGCCCGAGGTACAGCACTCACCAGCTCAACCAACGCGCTCACAGAAGCACCCGCAAAGCACCTCCGATGCGTGGCATGGTGCACTGACCTAATTAAAAAAGCATCAGGCCAGCAAGTCCCACATAAAACCAAAGGACAGTCAGTGGGAAGGGACGCCAGGTCCACTGGGTGCAGTGCAGGGTGGGTGTGGGGACGTGGGCATCCTCCCCGCCTGGAAGGCGGAAGCCGTTCTTGGTAATACTCCAGGTGAGTCCCAGCTTCCCCTCCCCCAAGCTGCCATGAAATCCTGTGCTTTGCTGCAAGCATCACATCAGAGGCTCAGCTTGAACGTGAATATGAGCTGTCAGCTCTTAGGAGAGAGGACGTGTGCCCTGGTCCCGATGCTATGGGACTTGCCACACACCAGCCACATGGGTGCTAGCGCGGCTCCCCTTGCTAGTACTTTTCCATCAGGTACGGGCAAGAGGCTCCTGTTCACTTATTTACACATCTCCCTGGTTGACTTATTTATTATTTTTGTCCACCTTCCCCAACACCAAGTCAGGCAGAGACCGACCAACCACACAAGGTGGCCTGGAAGTCAGTGTTTCCCCACACGGTGGAAAGTTTGGTGCTAATCGCCCCCCAGAGGCCCCTTTCTGCCCTTGGGGAGGCCACTGCCCATGTGTATTTGGGAGGGTGGCACTCCACCTCAGGCCACATGCACCAGGCCAGGGAGGTTCGGGTATCTGGGAAGCTCTGAGTGAACTTGGCCCTGTTTTAGGCACGGGCCTCCCCTGGGGCTCTGGGACCCCTCCTGCACAGGTGAGAAGAGCGGGCCCAGGCAGAGGCCTCGCTCGCTCCCTGAGAAGCGAGTGGGGATGCGGGCAGGGGCTCCGGGAGGGGAAGTGGTGTGCAGGGTCCCACAGGAGGGTCTCCGTGGCCAGAAAGCAATTCACATGTGACCACCACAGGGCTGTGCTGACAGGCTTCCTAGAGTCCCAGAAACCCTGGCCCCACTCCTGAGGTCCACGGCTGGGATCCCTTCAACCTGTCCTCAGAGGGCCTCTTTGAGAGGCACTCACTGTACCTGGGTCCGACCCTTTGTCCCTAAACACTGACAGCAGAAGCCTGTCCCCAGTATCTCAGCAAGCAGCCAGAGGCCGTGCCTTCCCCGGGGCAGGAGAGCAGGGCTGGGAGACATCACCCTGGGCGGGGGGCGGCCTCCCAGGCCTGCTCTGCAACCCACCAGCCACTGCCAGCGCCGGCAGAGGCCTCTCCGCTCTCAGCCTCGCTTTTCTAGTCTAGGAAACGAAGCGGCAGAGTGGATGATCACCAGCTGACAGATTTAGGATTTGATAAAATCTTACACCAAGCATTTTCTGGAGCACATACTATATATCCAGTGTGTATCCGTTCTTCCAGGACTGAGTGGCATGGCAGTGGCAGCTGACATGGCCAGGGAGGGCTTCCTGGAGGAGGGTCTATGGCAACTCGGCCGGGAGGAGCAGAGGCCTGTCTGCAGAGCTGACCTCCAGCAGCAACATGGAGCCCAAACGAGACGGCAGCCCTGGCACCACGCTCCCCACCTATGCCCAGGAGGAGTGAGGGGAAGCGGCTCGGCTCTGATTCTGCAGGGAGCGTGGCCACAGATGAGCTGAGTGTCACTGAGCGGCGCTGCACACCCCCCTTCCTAATGCTTTCGAGGCAGGCCGTGAGTGGAGCAAGGACAAAGGATGGGCTAAAGGGGAGTGCTGGAGGATCTTGGGTTTGTAGAAAACTTGAGAAAGCTTAAAAACACCAACAGTACAGAGAAGAGCTACCAGTTGCTGGACTGAGAAAACTAAGGCTCCTGGAGGCAGGGGCTGTGGGACTGTCCTCTGCATCTCCAGAGACCTGCGTGGCCCTTGGGACCCGGTAGGTACACCCAGATGCTTGCTGGCTGGAAGTCATTCCAGTCCCCAGCACATTCTTGGCATTCATTCGATAGATGACTATGGAATGGGTGTCACCTCCCGTCCAGCCCGGGACCCGCCATGGGAACGCCAGGCTCCATGCCTGCGTGCACGTCTGGCCCAGGATGCAGGCTGCCTGGCTCTCCTCACCGAGCACGGTCAGCAAGGCTCCCCAGCCCGTCCCTGGGGGCCACCTGGGGATGCAGGCTCCCTCTGGACTTCAGGGGAGAATGCCAGCTACACAAGCAGCTGCCAGGATGACCCAAAGCCAAAGCACTCCCCATAGTCCAAGTTTCAACAGATGGGGGGCCAAAGAGGACAGGCCCTGCTTCAGGGCTGCCCTCTCCAAGGTAAGTTGGAGGTTAATGAGGAAAAGAAAAACAGGAAGTTTGCTTGGAAATAGGGACTTTCACTCCTGGAGTTTTTTTCAACAAACTTTTTCCCTAGCACCCCAGACCTTGGCCCCAAACTCAGGCCCCAAGCTGGTGTAGAGATGACGGCAGACAGGCGGGGGGCTGTGTGGGGGAGCAGCTGCGGCCTGGGGAACCTCACGGCTGTGCAGAAATGAGCACATCTACCAGGCTGGAGCTTGGGCGAGAGCACAGACCCAGCCTGGCAATTTCTTTTCCTACGCAACTGAGCTGTTACCATCTACCATTCCGTGTGGATTAAATCCGCATCCAGATTAGAGCCATTTCCTCAAGAATCCCCAGTTAGCTCTGATGGGATGAGCGCAGCAATGTGTCTGCTCGCCTGAGCTGGAGCAACTCGGGGCTTAGCTAACATGCCCAGGCCACCAGCCATTTAATGGGCTGTGGCTCACAGCATTGCCAGCCTCTTCAGAAGCCAGATGCCCTTGTAGGGAGCTCAAAAAGGGATCCCTGTGGGGCTTAAACAGTGACTTGGAGGGAGACGTGGAAATTGGAAGAGTAAATTAAAGCAACGACAAATATTGCTCCTGGGGTGCTCATGGGACTGTTTTGCACCATGGTAGACAGAGCAACAGTAATGGTCGTTCTGTGCTGTGTACAGCCAGAGGGGACCGGCCTGGTGGCTCTGGCTGCCTCAGGGGGCTGAAGGGATCAGCCTCCCCGTAGCCCATTTGGGCACCTCCCTGCTCTTGGACTGGGACATTTTGCTGAGAAGTGAGCCCTTTCCTTCTCTGAAGAACGGGGAGGGGCAGGTCCATCGGGGGACCTAATGGACTCGCCTGCCCACACGATTCTCACAGCCACTGTTTCAGGAGAAGGGAAGGCACAGAAGATTAATAGCTACTAGGTACAGCTCACGTGCGGGGCAAGCGCTAAGAACTGTGTTTAACCCTTACGACAGCCCTGCTAGGTTAGAATTTTCACTGCTGTAGTACAGAGTTAAATAACACGCCCAAGGTCACACACATCATCAAATGTATGGTAGAGCTAGAATTCAAACGTGGGTCTCTTTTGCTCCGGAACATGTGCCCCCAACCATACCACCCTTCCTGCCACCAGTCTGGGTGATTCTGAGGCTCGTTCCCTCTCCCCCGGCCTCCATCCAGCTGTTCTGGCTCCCTCTGGAACAGCAGGTGAGCTCTGTCACATCTGTGCCCTGAGCAGCCTCTGTCCCGGGAGCCTTGAGTCAGGGCCACTTGGTGCTGTTCTCCTCTGCCATGTCTGTGCGCTCCCCGACTCCGCTCCCGTCTCCTGCCTCCCTTCCCCTCGTAATAATTCAAACCATCTGGATCCGTGAGTCCAGCGGCACACGCTAAACTGCCTCTCTCAAAGAACAAAAAAGCCCTGATGTGTAGTGCCAATCTCAGTGGTATGCACATTCCCACCACGGCCGATTCCAAGCTACCAATGTGATGTCACTGTGGGCGGACGGGGCAGAGATGGGAAGGGACGTGCCGGCTCCGGCACGCACTGTGTGAGGCTGTGCACCGTCAGGAGCCGCAAGAGGCCCTGGTGCTGGCGCGGAGGGGCCACACAGGAGCACAGGCGATGCCGGGTGCCGCACAACTCACTGATCTGTCGTCCAAGGCACGTTGTTGTCTTGGTGGCCAAGGGGAACAACCCAAAACACCACTGTCTTCAGTGTTGAGGGTATGGAAAGGGAGGAAAACGGTACCTTTTTTTCTATCGCAGAGCAACTGGACTAGGGGAGGCCCAAGGCATCGCTGAGACACCCTCAGGATACTTCCCAACCTGGAAAAACGGGGATGGGGGTTTGTCTTCTCCCACTGAGCCCCCAAAAAGGCACTCAACAACGAGCCTTCTGAGATTGATTTACCTACAGCCAATTTCCTTTTAAATTGGGCTGTGTCCCACGTCACACTTGCTGGTGGGAGTGGGCGTCTGAGCAGTGGTGGGGTGGCTGGAGGGGGCTGCTGTCGGCAAGGAGAGCGAGATTGTCTCTGGCTTTCTTTAATCATTGCAAAGGCAGACGCAGATTTGTCACCTTTGTGTAAGACGCCAGGCAGCAGGTAAAGAATTTAACAGCTTGTGGGAGTTCTAATTAGAGAGCCAATTATAACTCGATTGACCTGCCTTGCTTTGAAAGGCCTGGAAAAATGCATGTTGTCCTTAGGAAGAAGCAGATTTTGCTTCTAGTTTGTTCTGGGAGACACCCGCAGGGATGGCTTGCTTGTGCTTTGGTTCTAGCCCCACGCAGCCGTGTGGATGCCAGCTGCCTGAGGCAGAGGGTGAGAGACCCCGCAGGGACGGGGCCCTGCAGGGAAGGGGCCGTTTTCTGTTGTAGGTGCACTTCGCTCCTTTATTTATGAAGAGAGACACAGCATCGTAGCCACAGGCTGCCCTGCGGGGCTCGGCCAGTAGTTTCCACCTCATTCAGAAGGTCACTGGCCAGCGTTTCGATTATGGATCTATTCAAGACTGACCTCTTGGCAAGGGTGGATCCCAGGCTTATTGTACACGTGTGTGCATGTGTGTACGGGTCTGAGATGCCTTTCAGAAACAGTCACTGTTGTTATGAACTTGCAGTCAACCACCGTCCCTGGGGGATGGACAGCTGGTAAGAGAATCCGGTCTCAAACAGACATGAAGAGGGTATGATTCACATTCCTCTTAAGAACCACGGCACAACATTCATCGATAGACACCACTGAAGTCCCTCTGGCTCATATGTATGATCCCATCTAATTCTCCCACACCATCGTCCTCACTTACGGAGGAAGAACTGGCCCAGGGAATCGACACGACTTGCCTGAGGGCCCCAGCCCCTCCCTGTGGCAGCTGTGTGTCCAGTTCCAGCCACTCCTCCTGATGCTCGTCCGAGAGCGACTTTGCTGACTGAACCCCTTCCTTTGCACGACGGCTCCATGGATAGCATATAAGCCATGGCAGGGAATAGGGCCGCCACAGCCCTCAGCCAAGAGCAGAGGGGGCCTGTGGAAACGAGGGTTTGCTAATCTGGCAGATCTGGGCTCAAATCCCAGCTACAACTGGGATTAGCCAGGTGATGTGCAAATACTCTGTAAATGATCAGAACCTAAATTTCCTCAGTGGTCAAATTTCACCCCGGCTCCTTACATGTTGTGTTCCTCAGGCTCTGTCCTAGGCATGCTCCCTCTTCCTCTCTGAGACCCACATCCCAGGCAGTCTTGTCTTCCTATACAGCTACCGCCTACTGGCTTCTGCCTCCCCAAACCATTGCCCCCGTCTGGCCATGCCCCAACCTCCAGACCCCCCAGCCACATGCTCCGAGGCAACTCTTCTGGCAAGGACCTTGGCCACACAATCTCAACGTGGCCAACAGACTCACCACCACCCTTCTTCCCACACCTGCCCGTCCTCCTGTGTCCCCATGTTGGTAAAAGCATCTTATCCATCCATCCCTGAACCACATGCCAGGGTCAGCCTTGAACTGTCCGATTCCCTCTCCCAGACTTACGGAGACTCCCCCCTCAACGCCTCTTATCCTGGACTGTCCGCGTGTTACTACTAGCTGAGTCCAGTCCTCTGTGTCTCTTAGTTTCCACCTAACTGGTCCTGCACAGCTTCCAGAGTGATCTCTCTAAAATGCACACCTGATCATATTAACTTATGTGTTTAAACTTTTATCTTGAAAAATTTCAAGACTGCAGAAAGCAGAAAGGCTAATATAATGATCATCAATATACCTGTCACCTAAATTTAACAACCGTTAACTTTTTTCATATTGGTTTCATCTATTTTGGGGGCAAAGGTACTATTTTAAAATAAATTATAGGCATTGTGACATTTTACCGCTAAATACTTCAAGATGAATCTCTAAAAACTGAGGACATTTTCTGACATAACCACCCAACCATATCACACCTAACAAAATTAACAGTCCCTCCTTACTCTCATCTGCCTGCCGTTCCACTCTCAGATCTGATGCATACCTCCAACAGCTGGCTTAGTATCTGCGTAAACTCCACCTGTCCCCCACTTGTGGAAGAGTCTGACCTCTACTCAGCAGCCCACACTGGCCCACAGGCCACTCCCTCCACGGAGCGGTCCCCCAGCCCATGAGCACAGATCCCCGTGCCCTGCACACCTGCCTACCGGAGTCCCTGACTTGCATGTTTATGTCTCTCCCTCCAGACTGTCAGAACTTGAGGGGAGGGCCTGGGACAGAGTCATGTTTACATCCTCGTGCCCGAGTCCAGTATCTGGCACAAACTAGGTTCCCACATCTTACAGGTATCATCTCATCTAACCCTTATGACAATTCCTAAAAGACTGACCCAATGACAGTGACTGAATAAATGTGATGCTTGAAGCGGAAGGTAGAACCCAAGCTCAGCTCAGAGCTACGGCAGGCTTGGTTCCAGACCACCACCGTGAAGCAGATACCGCGATAAGGCAAGTCGCATGAACTTTTCCATTTCCCAGTTCATATAATAGACTGTAGTCTGTTACATGTACAATAGCATTATGTCTAAAAAAAACAATGTATATACCTCAATTACAAAATACTTTATTGCTAGAAAAGGCTAATGATCACAGAGCCTTCAGTGAGTTATAATCTTTTTGCTGGTGCAGGGTCTTGCCTCAATGTTGGTGGCTACTGACAGGTCAGGGTGGTGGTTGCTCAAGGGTGGGGTGGCTGTGGCAATTTCCTAAAATAAGACAACAGCGAAGTCTGCAGCATTGATGAACTCTTCTTTTCACGAAAGATCTCTTTGTAGATGTGATGTTTTTTGATAGGAATTTACTTTGAATTTCTTTCAAAGTTGGAGTCGATCCTCTCAAACCCTGCTGCTGCTTTACAAGTAAGTTTATGTAATATTCTAAATCCTTTGTTGTTGTTTCAACAATGTTCACAGCATCTTCACCAGGAGAAGATTCCATCTCAAGAAAGCACTGTCTCTGCTTATCCATTAGGAGCAACTCCTCATCTGTCCAAGTTTTGTCATGAGGTTGCAGCAGCTCAGTCCCATCTTCAGGCTCCACTTCTAATTCTAGCTCTCTTGCTATTTCTGCCACACCTGCGGTTATTTCCTCCACTGAAGTCTGGAACTCCTCAAAATATCCATGAGGGTTGTAATTAACTTTCAAATTCCTGTTAATGTCAATATTTTGACCTCCTCCCAAGAATCATGGATATTCTTAATGACATCTAGAATGGTGAATCCTTTCTGGGTTTTCAATTTACTTTGCCTGCATCCATCAGAGGAATCACTATCTACAGCAAGGAGTGAGTTAAAGTTACTCCTTGATCCATGGGCTGCAGAGTGGATGTTGTGTTAGCAGCATGAAAACAGCATTCAGCTCCTTGTCCACCTCCATCAGAGCTCTCGGGCGACCAGGTGCATTGTCATGAGCACTAACATCTTAAAAAGAATCTTTTTTTCTGAACAGTAGGTCTCAACAGCAGGCTTAAGACAGACAGTGAACCATGCTGTAAACAGATGTGCTGTCATCTTGGCTTTGTTGTTCCATTTATAGAGCTCAGGCAGAGTAGATTTGGCATAATTCTTCAGGGCCCTAGGATTTTTGGAATGGTAAATGAGCCCTGGCTTCAACTCAAAGTCAAAGCTGCATTAGCCCCTAACGAGAGAGTCAGCTATCCTTTGAAGCTTTGAATCCAGGCATTGACTTATCCTCTCTAGCTATTAAGGTCCTAGATGGCATCTTCCAACATGAGGCTGTTCTGTCTACATTGAAGGTCTGTTGTTTGGGCGTAGCCATAGTCATTAATGATGTCAACTAGATCTTGATAACTTGCTGCAGCTTCTACACCAGCCCTTGCCGCTCCACCTTGCACTTCTATCATGGAGACGGGCCCTTTCTTTAAACCTCATGAACCAACCTCTCCAGCTTCCACCTTTTCTTCTGCAGCTTCCTCACCTCTCTCAGTCTTCACAGAAATGAAGAGAATTAGGGCCTTGCTCTGGATGCGGCTTTGGCTTAAAGGAATGTGTGGCTGGTTTGATCTCCTAAAACTTTCTCCTTATTAGCAATAATGCTGTTTCGCTTTCTTACCATTTGTGTGTTCGCTGAAGTAGCATTTTTACTTTCCTTCAAGAACTTTTCCTTTGCATTCACAACTTGGCTAACCGTTTGGCACAAGAAACCAAGCTTTCAGCCCATCTCAGCACTCGACGTGCCTTTCTCACTAGATGAATCATTTCTAGCTTTTGATTTAAAGTGAGAGATGTGTGACTCTTCCTTTTGCTTGAACTCTTAGAGGCCAGTGTAGGTTATTAACTGGTCTCATTTCAACACTGTTGCTTCTCAGGGAATGCGCAGGCCCGAGCAGAGGGAGAGAGACGGGGACGGCCGGTTGGTGGAGCAGTGAGAACACACACATTGATTAACTTTGCCATCCCATATGGGCATGGCTCGTGGTGCCCCAAACAATTACAATAGTAGCATCAAAGATCACAGATCATCATAACAGATATAATAATGAAAAAGTTTGAAATATCCTGAGGATTACCAAAACTCGGCACAGAGACATGAAATGAGCACGTGCTGTTGCAAAAATGGTGCTGACAGACTTGTTCGATGCAGGGTTGCAACAAACCTTTAATTTGTAAAAAATGTAATATCTGCAAAGTGCATAAAGTGAAGATCAATAAAGTGAGCTGTGCCTGTACCTGACACAGAGTAGGTGGGGTCCTTTCCTCACTTGCAAGCCTTTTGGATGACTAACTAGGGGATGTTCTGAAAGGCTCCAAAAGAAACAATACCTGCAAAGGTATTTTAAGAGACAGGTGTTATGTAAATACCAAGCGGATGAAAACAGAGAGGAAGCAAACTGGGGGAGGAAAGAGAGGGATCACGTGTCCGTCCATCAGTGAATGTGGTAGCAGTGAGAAGGCTAAGTCACATGGCGGGGGAGTTTCCTGCCAGGGCAAAGTGTCTGGACCCTCAGGAACCTTGGCCAAGGCACCGCTTAGCTGAGGCGCTCTCAGACCTTGGTTTGTTCTAGTCTCTGATTTCCCCAGGAAGTGGCTGAGGCCTTGGGAGCCAGAGGAGAGGCTAGGCCACCTCCTGGCCCCAGGCAGAGCGAGTACCAATGCCCTGGGTAGAGCCTCCACACACCTGTGCCCCACTCCTTGGTCAGCAGCGCTCGGCAGTTTGAAAGAGTAGGGAGGGTGGTCTCCAAGGACAGGGCGCAGAGCAGGCCTGTGTGGGTCTGGGCAGGGCAGAGAGGCCCAAGAGCCCGAGGGTTTGGGATTTGGTGATTCTTGGTACATTTGCTGTTCCTTCCTTCTAAGCAACCCCTCAGCGCCCCACACTCCGGCAACAAGAGGGGTGCCAAAGGCTAACCTGGAAACTTCCCTGCATCCAGCTGGGCTCACAAATCAATGCTGACGCTGGCAATCCAGGCATATCCTGGGCTCGGGACAGCTGTGAGCACAGGGATGCTACCTGGCAGGCAGAGACACTGCTAGGCAAGGTAAGAGGCAAGAGGAGACGAAAAGACTTCATTCCAGTTGGGAGCGAAAGAGAAAGGAGCTGTGCGCAGCAGACGCTGCTTGACCATTAGGACGTAGAGATCTCAGAGGAATGAGGAGAAATCCCAGCCCTCCCAACAGAACAGGGACAAGTCCTCAGGGGCCAGGGTCTGCCCTGGACGAGTTGAGAGGGCCCTCCTCTTCCACCCTCACCTCCGCCCCCACCGCCGGAAGGAAGGTGCTGTTACCCTGCTTCACACGTAGGAAAAGTGGACATAAAACCTTCGAAAGGATGTGGTGAGGTCACTGCTCTGCGCCTCTGGCAAGTCCCTTCCCCACCCTGGCCTCAGACTCCCCATCTTAAAAGGGGGTGATTAGATTAGGGAATTTCAGTGGGATTCTAAATCTGCAATGCCTTTAACTCTCTCGTGAGTGCCAGGCCCAAAGGTTTTCATTGGCTACCTGTTCATTTTAGGCCCTCATCCTTGATATTAGGAGAGACTTTTCATGGGATATCCTTCCTAGACCTTTGGGATTAACAGTTTAAAACTCAGTCTGAGGGTCCAGACAATACATGGGGTTGACATGACCCAAAGACAGCCCATGAGCTCAATGGGGAGTCCCTGGGATGGGCACCGGATGACGCGAAAGGAGTCCAGGCACGAGATGGGCTGGAACCAACTGGCCCCACGTGCCATGTTCTCAGGGTGGCAGCCACGCCCTTTGGCTGAGTTCCGAGGCAGGCGGTATGGGAGACGAGGGTGCTGAGGAATCAAAGACAGAAAAGGCTAAAAGCCAGGGAAGCCAAAAATAAGGAGGGGGAATTTGGGACCAGTATCTGAGAACACCCCAGAGAAGTCAAAAGTAATAGCTTGATCGAATCCAGGTGCAAAGCAGAAAGGCAATGGAACCTAAATGTCAAATCACACTGGAATAACGGGGCAGAATTTCTAAGAATAAAAGGTTTGGCTAGAGGATGTCAGATTTTCAATGATTTCAGATCATAATTACTAATGAGAGACTGAACTGTACTGCCTGTAATTAGTCTTCTAAGACTCCAAGACAGAAAATAGAAATAAACACAGAATTAATTTTTTCCTTAGGTGGAAGCAAAGGAATGCCTGGTGACAAAAGGCACCGCCTGCCCTGGGCCCATGAGGCTTCTAGGTCTGTGATTTCTGTCCTCAGTGAGGGCAGGATGACCTGGTGCCATGGGTCCCTAGCCAGCACTGAGAAAGTGCTGCAGTGGTAGGAGGGATCCGAAACCCAGGCAGGAAGTGTCTGCAGAGGATACACCTGTGCCAAATGTTGTTGTTTTCAGAGGGAGGGTTGCTGGGGAGGGGTGGGCAAGCCACGGATTGGTTATCGGTACTGCCACCCTCTGCAACGCAAAGACAGGCAGCGGGCGCTAAGAAAGCCACCAGACCAGTGTGGTCTCCCTCTCTCCTCCCAGAGGAGCCCCCCTAAGCTAGATGTGAAAGCGACAGAAAGGTCTTGGCACTGTGGACACAGGGAAGGCCGCTCTCATCTAGGTTTGGGGTAAGGGGCGGGCAGAAGAAGTCCTGGGACCAAGCTCAGAAGAAGGTCACGCCTTGCACAGGACACCAGGCTCACACTCAGTGGTGGAAACCACTGTAAGAAGGGCTGAGGATGTGTCCCAAGTCACCATCCAGGGACCAGGGAGGGTATGTCCCAATAGATGACTGGGATGAGACCAACAAACCCCACTACCTGAGCATTCATCTGACCCAAGGGACCAGGAAATGTTTTTCTTAAGCAGGAAATGATATTTAATGATATTTGTATATTTAATGATATTTGACCAGGCTGCCCTAGGCCAGGGGCGACAAGCCCCTCCAACCACACCCCCATCCCTGGCACTCCCAAGGGCTGAGGCTGTCCCTTTCTTGGCTCATTTGTAACCACAGGCATCAGCGGGGATGCTCTGGTCTTAAGGGCCCCTGGAAGGGGCTCTCTACAGCACAGAAGGGACCACTGCATGGTCCTGTGCAGCCCTAATCTCTTGGCATCTGCTATGTCCACATGTCGGACTCAGGGCCTCAGCTGCCCGGGGGTGGCTACTTTAGCTTCCTAGGTACCTCTCTCTGGGTCAGACCTTGAGGCCTGGCACCTAGCCTAGAGGGTGAGCTCCCCTGGGGAGGAGGGAGGGAAAGAGCACAGGGTTCTGGCCCAGGAAAAGTGCAATTCTTTATAAATTACCATTTCGGTTTCTGGTTTGGAACTTCGTCTCTCATGGGCGTGATTAGCATGAGTCAGTTTCTCAGAGTGTGATCCTCTCTCGACGAACCAAGAGAACTGAAGAGCCAGGCCCTGGAGTCCTGTGAAGCCAGCAGACACCTGCAGCTGGCCATGCCTGTCCTCAGGCAGCTGCCTGCCCTCTGGGCCTCTCTTAGCTGTTGGCTGCCCTGCGGGCAGGGAGTCAGTAGCCAGGGGACACACGGCTGGCCGGGGAAGACATCGCAGGCTCCACTGGGACAGGGCTCCACAGAAGTCTAAGGAGAGTGACCACCACACTTCCCAAATAGGGTATGGAGCCTGACAAGGAGGAATGTGCTCAGGGACAATAGGACAGAGTGTGTGGACTTGGGAGGGGTGGTCGCTGCCTCACCTGGGGCCCTCAAGCAGAGGGCTGCCCCTCTAGCCTTCTCCCGTGCTCAGTCCCTGGAGTGGGCGCTACAGATCAGCCTGGGGAGTTGGCTGTGCCAAGCACACTTGACAAGAGCCCCACCTTACAGCCTGGCAGTCCTCTCTGAGATCGGCTTGTAACACACTGACATCCCGGAGTACCGGAAGGCTCTGTGAATTACCCTGACCCAGCCTCCACGGTCTCATGTGAAATCAAGCAGCTGCCTCCTCCAATCCTGTCTTGAACTCATTTCCTGGACTCGTGGTCAGAAAGGACTGTGCCCAGGCCAAACCAGCAAACACCCACAGCCCTGTGCATAAAGAAACGGGTACCCTGGCTGTTTAGAAATAGCATGTTCTGCTCAAAATTTATTTGAGGGAAACAGCACCCAGCGCTCTGGGGCCTCGTTTATAAAAGGGGAATAACAACACTTGTCTGGTTTGCTCTAGTTGTTGCTGCCGGCTCCCCAGCCCCTGGCCATCTCCACGCCTGGTCCGCGGCCACTCTGCCACCCCAGGCACGGGGCCTTCCCTCCAGGAGCTTCCAGATCCTCCCTAACGGATCTGTCTGTCCCGAGGCAGACGTATCCGTGATCAAAGACTTCCGAATTGGTTCACCCAGGGCTTCGAGAGAGGGGAGACAAGGGCTGAGGGACCCTCTGTGGGGAGCCTGGGGGTTGAGAAAGGCGTCTCAGAGGAGGTGACGTTTGAGCCAGGCTGCCCTCCAAGCCAGCTGTCTCCCACCCTGGCCATGGGGAGGGGCCCATCTTCCGCAGCAGCAGGGGGGCCGGTTCCCCTCTGCAAAAGTATCGTGCTTGGGGCCAACCGTGTGCCAAGATATATTCTTATTTTGGCTCCTCCAACCAATGAAACTCAGACCTGCTGGTTCAGAAGGGAAGCCACACCCACGGTTGGTGCCAACGGACTGGAAAGGAGATGCCGCACTCACTGTCAAACAGACACAGGGGAGCTTCTGCCACAGGTGAGGCCTGAATTACGGAGAACGACAGTAATGCTCACAGCTAACATTTACGGAGTGCTACGCAGGCTGTATTCACTCATTGAACTCACAGTAACACCGCTGGGGGAAACTATTATTTTCCCATTCTACTGTTGAGAAAAATGGAGGAACAGAGATTAGGGGAGTTCCTCCGGGCAGGCAGTTAGTAAGCTATGGAGCTGGGACTCCAGGCAGGCTGGCTCCAGCTCCACGCTCTTACCCTCTCTGCTCTCCCATCCCTGAGGCTCTGGGCTCTTGAATGACTACATGAACACACAATCTAACCACCTTTTGTCCCGCTGCTCCTAACTTACAAAGTGACCTGGGGCAGGCCTCGAACTGCGGCTTCCCTGTTGGTGAGTAAGAAACTCCCCTTTCACTACGCACACACGAGAGAGAGCACGTGAGGTTTCCAATTTCTTTACAGAAGAAAAAAGTTATATTCATGCCAAGTATTAATAATTGTTGAAAAGGCTCCAAGCTATCAAAGGGGCTAAATGCAGCGTGTACCACTGGAGAGAAGATGGAACAAAGCAAAGCCTAACCCTCCAACAGAAGGCACTGCGTTTCCTCTGCACTGAGAGTGGACCCCAATAACAGCAAGCAGAAACCAGGGAAACTGAGGCCCACAGACAGTTCAAAGACTGCTCTGAACAAGCACATGGATGCACGGGAAGGGTGGACGTTAAATATTTCATAAGCCTATCTTCAGAGAAAAAAAGTTGTTCTCCCTAGTTTTAAAAGCAATTTTTAACTCTGAAAGAAAATGAAATACCATTAGTAGATGAAGATGCCTTCTCATTAGACAATCCTAAACTTTTGTTTCCTGCCAATCATTCTTTCTATGTACAGAAACGAAACTGACACTCTGGATGAAAGAGATCCATTTCTAAAGACCAGCATTTGAAAGGGGAAGGGTATTTTGATTCTATTTCATTAGCCTAATGGTGCCTGGGCCTTATCCAGAGTAACGGGAGGGATCAAAGGCCGTGTCTTCAAGGCCTGTTTCTCTCGGGGAGAGCTGGAGATGCGCTGATGTGCAACCCTGTCCTGCCTGGCCGGCTGACAGGTAAACAAGACAGACACACAGACACAGGCTGCCAGTCTCTGGAGTAACCCTGAGAAGTTCATTATCTTCACGTTGTATCTCCCCTCCAACAGGGGCATAAACTGGAAAACACGCCGCTAACTAACAAAATATGAGACACAGCAATTCCCCCAAATCTTATTAAACAGATGGACACTTTAAAAGATGGGAGAGAGAAAAACACCGAAGTTTCATAATTCAGCAATGCAAGCTGCCAGGGAGGCCAAAGCTCACCTCGTTCCCTGGATTCAAACCCTCCCTGCCACCCTCTCCGCTCGTCATGCATAATGGGAAGAGATGTTTTCACACAGTAAACAAGTATGCAAGCTTGAAGACAGTTTAAAGAAAGCTCTGACTCCAGGCCCCGCTTTGAACTTCAGAAGAGCTGCCTTCCTCTCAGAGCAGTGTCGTTAGTCAGCAGTGTCGTTAGTCAGCCTTTGGAGCTGTTAAAACAACTGAAAATGTAGTCATAATCCGTAAGATATACCCACCGCGCCGCGCATCGTGGGCCCTCCTTCCAAACCTACCATCAATCTGGTGCGCCTTCGGGTATTTCATAACAAAACGCATTTTTCAAACAGCTCAGCCGATCTCTGCCAGCCTTTTGCTACTAATGTAGTCCCTTGGAATAGAACTGCAACACCACTTCAGAAGTTTTTATATTTGATGTCACTCCAGATTTCTGATGTCTCAGAAAACATAAGAACATAGAGAAACCCCTCGAAGACAGCCTGTATGTGAAACCTTTAGCCTGAAGCCATCTAGATTGATCTAAGAGGTTTTCTTGTCTTACAATCCATCCACAGAAGACAAACAACCACTTCTCGGCCCATCATGCCCCAAAACAAAAAGCTTATTCTATTACTAGATTGACCCCTTAGGATAACCTGAAAAATGTGTTTTTCCACTGAGCAGAACTCCTTCCAAGCTCACTGCTGTATCCTTTCCACCCACACCCGCCACCCCAGGGCTCCTCCAGCACACCCCTGGGCAGACCACCCGAGCAACCCGCGCCTCCCCAGGCGCCCTCCAGGCATCCTCCCTTTTCTTCGGAGACGCCACCAGTGGTCTTTCATCACTGCTTCCTCTGGGGGAGGGGGTGAAATCTGGCACCTCCCTAATCTCCTAACGCCCCTCTTCAAATGGCTGCTGGCTTTCCGTCCCTTTCCGGGCCCCCAGTCTTGTGGGAGCGGCAACATTCAAGGGGATGGCCCCTTCGGGCTTTTAATCTAGGTTTTTCCATTTTTCAGCATCAGCTCTGAAATATCATCGCCTCTGTGCTACCGGACTCGCCTCAGGTGACTGTCATCCCTCAAGTGCGCACATCGGTGCCCTTCCTTCCCTGCTGGGGGTGGGGGCGGGGCTCTGTCTCATGCACCGCCCCCGTCCCCCCATGGTTCTCTGCACACAGCCCCTCTCCAGCTCGCAGGCCTCTTCAAAGCTGCCCTCTCTCCACCTGCTGTCCGCCCCACCAAGCCCTGGCTGCCCCCGCCATCTGCTCCTGTTCACGCCTTTCCTCAGCCTGTCACAGGGACTGGAGGCAGACCTGCGCACCCTGCGAATATCCCCGGCATAAACGTAATTCTCAGCAACACTGTTCCCCTCCAAGCTTTATCACCTCCCCTCCACACAGCCTTCCTGGCTCCCTTCCACGTCCATTTCTGTCCTGAAAGCCCTTGCTCTGTTCTTACCTTCCAGTCTCACACATTGCCCTCAAAAGCCCAGACTGACGTTATCAGAGGGCAACCAGATGTCCCTGTTTGCAGAGCCTGTCCCTGTCCTGGTAATTCTGTCCTTGGCTACACCAAGTCTCTGTCTCTTCTGACCTTGGCCGGGGAAGTATCGCATCGCCCAGGGATGCCAGTGCTCTGCCCCTCGGTCCACTGTGAGCCACATTTCTCTCCTCTCCCTCGACGCCATAACATAGAATAACCGGTTTGGGAAAAGTTGCTCTATGTTTCATTCATTCATCTTGGATACTGGGAGCTAAAGGCTTTTTAACATAGCATGCAAATAAATGTAAATTTACGTACTTACGCAAAAATAATATGAAAATATGCCTTTAGATTTTCTGGAAAAAGTCTGATCACTCTATGAATTCCTCCCCTTGTCAACAATGTCACTCTGTAATTTCTTATCCCTTCAGCTCATTGCTCCCTTAATTCCCGTCCACCCCCAGCTCTCTCAGCCTCCCTTGTCTTGTGCTAACTCATTATTAATACTGAACACGTTATTTCTCTTCTCCCTTCTCACTGTATGTGAATTTGAACACACACATGAAGGCTAAAACTATTAGAAAATTGTCAGTTTTCCCTGGGGTTTAATTTATATCTCTCTTGTCAAGTCTGACCTTCGATTTACTTTCATGAATACTATCTGCCTCCCAACTCATTACTGCTTTTTAACAACGTGAACAGGTTCCTATTTCTGCTTAAATCGCATCTCTCTGGCACTGTGAGTCCCTATTAATTAGTTAACGAGTAATTGTTCTGTGCGGTTCTCTGCAGTCACCGCGGGCCACCTGGTCTCCACCTGTGGTAGAGGACATGGCTTTCTTCTTCCTGAACACCCCCCAGACTGCTTGTCCCCCGGTTCCTCGCCTTCCTCACCGAGCATTAGGGCTGCCGCAGACACACTTTCCACCCTCTGGGTTTTTCTCCCACGACCTGCAACCTGCCCTGCCGCTGCTTCCTTTCCTGGGACCTCCTTGGAGGATTCTTGGTGCTCTCCAGTGCTGTGTTCTTCAGACTCCTTCTAGTCTTGCCCTTTGACCCTGGCCTGGCCCGGCCTTGGGCAGGCATCCCTGGCTGCCCCTCACTCACATACTCCTCTCCGCAAGTGCCAGGCAACTGTCAACACTCAGCTGTTTCCACCTCCCTTTGCCGCCTAAGTCTGAGCCCTGTCTCTTCCCTGGGACTGCCCTGGTCAAAGGACAGCCTCTGATCTGCCCGCTGACCCCTTCCTCTTAACTCAGGGGCTTGCAGACCAGTCTGGTTTCTGTGAGGGTAGAGATAGGACCTTTTCAGACTTAACTAGAGATTTCTGTTCTTGTGTTTAATTTGTCTCTGTGACGTACGGGTGCTAATATTATCCCCATTTACATGGCTGAGCAAAATGAGGCACAAAGAGGGTAAATGACTTGTCCAAGGCCCCAGAGGTAGCCAGTGACCAGCGTTGCAATTCTGACCCAGGCCAGAGTGGCCCAGGAGCCTCGCCCTGTGCCTCTGGAGCGTATGTGAAGGCCCTCTTCCTCCCTCTTCCATCCAAGGCCACAGAAACACAACTTTCCTGTGCAGCTTGTGAAGGCACAGGAAAGAGGGAGTGTGATGTCTCAGGGCTGAAGAGCCTGGGGAGTCCAGAGGCTCCTGCAGCACCAGTAGGAGGGGGACACGCCCTCAGCTCCGTGGGTCCCCGCAGCCGTGGCTGGGCTCTCGGGGGCAGGCTGGGGAGAATGGAGGCCGGATGCATCATCTGTAAGATCACCGAGCAGTGTTCCAAGCTCCCCAATGGGGGTCACACTGATCACAGTCACTGGGCAAAGTTTCCAACTGCAAGAATCTAAACTCAAAATCTGTGGGCTTGCTGCTCTCAACCCGCCTCCAGTCTGGATAGTTCTCCAATATATCAGGACGCACTAAGAGAGGCCTCAAGAGTTTATCGTCATCACTCTTTTCTCCTGGCAAGACCTCCAAAGCAGCCAATGTCTCAGCCTGGCAGTGCTCTGTTGTTGCCAGCTGACCCGGTAGGCAGGGCCCCGCCACCGGCCTGGTCCCCAAGCACCAGCCCTCCTGTGCTGGCCAACGGCTTGCTCCTTTCAGAAAGGAAAGTGCCTGGCATTTGTCAGGGATCTCAGGTGTCTTGAAAAGCTCCAAAGGTGAAACAGAAAACTCTCCCTGTGCGATTTTCCTCTTTGATCTTTTGTCTCATGTGTTCCCCTTGGGGATGAACAAGAAATACTTCTCTGAATAATTCATAGGCCCCGAGGTAGAAACACGCTGCCTCTTTTTAATAAAAAGGCTGGGTACATGGTGGTGATTACACCTCTCCTGCAATGCTTTCAGCAAAAGCACAGAGATCTGAAAAGCTCTTTACAAATTCCTCTTACAATAGTGAGATAAAAATTAAAAACCATGTAATATTTTTAATCAAACAGATGAATGTTGGGATAATATATAAAATTATTTATAAATCTGTATGGAGCTGTAATTATTATAAGGTCTGATTTATTTTTAAAACCGAAAATGATTGTCTTTAGTTTTCTACTTAATAAGCACCTACTAAGTGCCAGGAACTCTGCTAGGCTTGTTACGTAAATCATCTAATTTAGTTCTCACAACATCCCACCAGGGTAAGTAACAGCCCAATTCCCAGAAACACCAAGGCTCCTAGAGGTTAAGTGACAAGCCCAGGGTTCCCCAGGAGTTGAGACCAGCACTGAGTCCAGCTCTGACTCATAAGTGCACACTCTTCCCACGGTGCCTAATTCCTGGCGTGTCAGCATTCTCCTGCTGAAAACCGGTAGTTACCACTCAGCCCCATCTATACTTTGCAACATTACTGCGAGAAATGGCAAGATGATGAAGGCTTTGGGCTCCTTTGCAGAACATTTCACTCATTAGTTACAAAACCACATCCTCTAGTACTGGACAGACACTCACAGCCTATCTAGTCAAAAGCCTTCATTTTGCAGAAAGGACAATGAGGTGCAGAGAGCTTACAGGCCTTTCCCAAGGTTAAAGAGCAAGTAAGTGATGCCATTGGGACCATCCCCAGGGTGTGGATACCCCTATGGTGGCTGCTGCAAGCAGTGCAGAGACCAAGATGACAACGACAGTGCCCAGGGCCACAAGAATGTCTTTATAAAACCTAGAATCAGAGGGTGACTTGGACTGCCGGTCAGGAGACCAGTGACCCAAACTCTCCATAGCACATAAGAGGACCACTGAGTAGGGCTGCTAGGACTATGCACTCTCAACTCCCAGGGTGTCATTTGGATAAACTACAGTAGGAATGGTACCCACTGGCTTCATGCAATGTGACAGGCTGGCAAGCAAACTGCATGAGGCCTTTGGAACCAGAAGACGGTTTGAGGGCTGTGCGCTACCTGCTGCCCCCGTCCAAGGGCTGCCCCCATCCAAGAGTAGGGGTCGCAGCTCGGGTCTCAGACTCACCAGTCGCTGCATGCTCTTCACGTGGGTGGGGCTGATGGATAAGGCTTCTTCATACCACCGCCGAGCTTCATCGATGTTTCCTCGGAGCTCAGCGACCTGGCCACGCATGTAGAGGACATTGTGGGACATTGGGAAGAGGTTGGCAGCTTCTTGGGTACAGGCTGTGGCTTCTGCAGGCTTCCCAATGCCAATGTAGACTTCAGCTGTGGGGAAGAGAGCAGAGAGCACATGCTTTCCCGGTTTATTGCCCTTCAGAGGCCCTACCAGCAGCTGTACTCTGGTTGGGGACATTTGCATTCCCCCATGTTGAGGCTGGCAGGGCCCGGAGCTGGCTGATCCCCCACTGTGGGTGGAAATGCTGCAGTCCCTCATGCCCACTACACAGGGACTCGAGTCCTCACACTGCCAGCCTTGCAGGGCAGATGCAGGTCACCACCAAGCACAGGGAAGTGAGGCCCGCCTGGGCGCTGCCCCCAACCTAGGGACACAATGAGCACAGGGACAGCAAACCAGAGGTGCACAGACCCTCACAGGGCAATGGCTCTGCCCTCTGGCCTGTTCTCCTGACGCTGAAGTTTGACCAGGGCAGCAGGCTGCGGCTTTCATGTCCATAGGAGTGCCATAAAAATCGCTGCTCCATCAGATCTAGCCCCCGCCCCAACCAGGGAAAGCCACCACACCCTGGAGACTCCTAACTGTGCCACAACAACAAATCCCTCTGAAAACCAAGCTGCCACTTTCAATACAAGCAGGGAAATGACCTTCCACCAGTCCTTGGTCTCAGCTATCACCTCCACAGGGAGCCAAAGCCCTCGTGGCCCTGGTCTCTCTGAAGAGCCCTCCCTGCATTTCCGAGGCCCCCTCTCCGCCTCTCTGGCGCCTCCGCCCAGTGTCCAGGTAGAACACCTCATCTCGCCCCTCAGGCCCCTGCTCCTGAGGGCCTCGTCTGATCCCGGCACTGCCAGCTTCCCAGGCTGCTGGGCCTGAGGCTCCCAGGACACCTGAGTCTCCTCCCCTCCTCTCCAGGGCCAGCATGGCCACATCTGTCAAGCCAGGGCCTGGAACCTTCCTCAGGCTCACCGACCCTTCGCCACCCACAGGCCAGCCCCTCCACGCAGCCCTGGCCTTGGCGACTGGCCGCACCCTCGCAGTGAAAGATGTCTGTGCCCGTATCTTCCAGTTACGTGAATGCATGTATGAATTCATATATCACGTATATGTAACACGCAATAGCATTCCAAGTAGACATTTTTGAAGAACATGACAAAGAAAGAAAGAGAAAGGTTTCACTATTTTCTTTGCGCACCTCATCAAGTTGTTTCCTGGAGCTCACTCTGAAAACTGCCTCGACTGCACGAAGCCTCCTCTCCCCACCCCTGCCTGGGCCACCAGCCTGTCCCCAACAGCTGCCGCCAGAATAACCTCCTGGGGCCCAGCTTCGGGGTGGCCATCCCACCTGCTCAGAAGGCCTCCTTCCCTGAGGCCTGCGGCTTCTGTTCCCCGCCCGGCAGACAGCACGACGAGGCTCCCCTCGTGCTGACGTCCCGCGAGAGCTGCTCCCCGTCCCACTCCGCACCGCCCATGTCCTTCCCTGCCCGACTCCTCCCTGGTCTGTACCAGCTGCGCCCCTCAGAATGCAGGCCGTGAGCTACAGGAGGGCAGGGATGGTGTCTGCTGTCCACTGCTGTGTCCCAGGGACTAGAACAGTGCCTGGCACGCAGTCAGAGCTCAGTTAACAGCTGTTGAATGAATGAATGATAACGGCAACAATGATAGTAGCTAACACCCATTAAACACACACTTTGTGCCAGGAAGCCTTCCCATTTCTCACTTCATCTGTGTGGTGATCCAACAGGTACTATTATTTTATCCCCATTATACCGATGAGGAAACTGAGGCACAGAGAGGCTGAGCAACTTGTCCAAGTTCTCAGGGCAAGCTAGAGGCAGAGTCAGGCTCAGAATCAGAGCCTGTGCTCTCGGCCCCCACAGAAAACAGTGTCTCCTCTGCCCCAAAATAACATCCAGATTCCTCTGCCAGGTGTTCAGAGCCAGGCATGCCACCTGCTAACCGGTAACCTTTCTACCTGTACCCCCGGCTCTGGCCATGGCAAGTGCTGTTTCCGTACACTTAGTAGGTGTTCCCATATCCATGCTTTGTTGTTTATTCTGTTGCCTCTGCCCATAACGCTGTCACCTCAGCCTCCTTCAAGGCCCAGCTGGGTCGCCACCATCGCAGGAACCATCTCTGACCCAGCCCTTGCCTTGGCTGAAAGGGGAGCCTGGCCTCTAAGCTGGCTCATACCTGGGTCCCTGCAAGCCTTTTGGTGAGGGGTCTTGGGCACGTTCCTGGACAGCAGACCTCCAAGGGAAGGCTCTGCTACAGATCTATCTTTCTAAGTCTCCGCCTCCAACTTCAAGCCCGGGGACTGGGAAATGGCTGATGTGTATGTCACAGGTGTAGTTGGTGACGACACTGCTGACTTTTCGGCCTCATTGGCCTGGTCGGTCCTTCTCCTCAGGCACCCTCACTTCCAACACTGGCGTATTCAAACCAATGACTGACTCCCCAGGCCGAGAAAAGGCCCTGGAAAAAGCAGGCCTTGCCCTAGCCCAGGTGTGCCCTGTACCTTCTGTCTGTCTTTCCGTCTGCCAGTCCCAGGGACTTGTGGAGGGGTGTCCTGGGTGACTCTCGCAGACACAGAAACTTGGGCAATTCAAACACAATTTACTGAGCCCAGAAGGTGGATTGCCAGGTGTGCCTGCCTCCCATTCTCAGAGTTCAACTCCGAAGGTACCTCCTGAACACCTATACACGCAGGGACTCTACGGGGACAAAGAAGACATTTCTCTATCCTTCAGTTTGGACCAGGCAAAACCTGTCCCTTCTGAGAGATAAACACCCTCATAATGACACCGGCAGGCTGTCTGCCATCTTTCAGTAACACAATTCTCCAGATGCTCTTGCCAGAAAGAGTTGAGCGTGTGCCCACTGCAGTTTTGGGTTACCTGAGCGTGGTGGCAACTTGGGAGGGCTGTACAGAACGTTCCTCTCACTATACACTTGGCTCCTGACTCGCTGCCATCTTGGGGGTGAGTGTATGTCCGTTTCCAAAGTCCCCAGGCCTGGAGCTGTCTTTGGGTTCATGAGGCACACGAGCCTCTTCCATCTAGAGCACTATGCGTACAAAGGCGACTTGGGAGAGTGGGGACTGAAGGCATCCAGAATTTTTATAATAAGAATTGGGGGGAGGGAACCTTAGACACCAACATGACAGTGTACATGTAAGTCCTGGTCCATAAGGGCCCTCCATGAGACCAAATATAACACCAACTACTCATTTATCACCGTGTCTTCATAAGCCTCAGGTCTGACACACCTGCTCCTGTCACACAAGGGTAAGGGTTAGGGTTAGGGTTAGGGTTAGGGTTAGGTCTAGGGCTAAGTATAGGGCTAGTGGTAGGGCTAGGGTTAGGGTTAGGGTTAGGATTAGGGCTAGGGTTAAGGTTAGGTTTAGGGTTAGGGCTTTGGTTAGGGTTAGTTTTAGGGCTAGGGTGAGGGTTGAGGCTATGGGGCAGTGGGAGACACAGACAGACCGAGTCAGGATGACAGAGGTGAAGGAAAGAACCCAGGCCTCCAGAGGACTTTTCAGTGCCACGGGAGCTGCTGGAGGAAACCTGCGGCTCTGAAAGGGCCAGTGCTCCTGAGGCAGATGTGGCAGGCAAAGGCAGGGCGTAGGGTTGCTCTCAAATCCCTCCAGTTTAAGCTCAAATGGAAGGACAGGGGGCACCATGTCCTGCAGTGATTTTCAAATCATTTTCACCAACGGAGCCTCTTTTTTCTCAAGAGATCTTACCCTAGCATAGGAAAGATTCGTAAGAGTGGTCAGCTTGGCCTCCCTCTGGGCTTGTCCCTCCTCCTGCCTCCAAGGCACCGCTGGGGAAGCCCAGACTCCAGGGTTCCTAGCATGTAAGCCGCAGTGTCACGAGAACATGCAGGATTTGTCTGGTTCCTGCCCCTGGGCCTTTGATGAGTCAGTCGACTCCTCTGGGTCCGTTCATCTGTCAGTGGGGACCCTGGCCCTGGCCCATGTCTCTCCCAGGGATGTGGTAAGGATCAAACAAGATGGCGGAAGCCTGGAGCCCTGAGTGAGCTGAAAGCAATGAGGATAATGCCTGGTCAAGCCTCACCCTCTGGGAGACCACGGAGTGAGGAAACTACGATACAAAGACATAAAGTGACTCATTCAAGCCCCAGCTCTGTTTTGCTGTGTCAGTGTATTTGGGGGATGCAGGTTCAGCCTTTCCATTTCACCATGGCCCCTTTAACACAATGACTTAGAACAGACAGTCCCTCTTGGAGAGGAAATGATATTTTAATGGGGCACAGTGTCATAGGCTCCAGGAACGAAGCTTTAGTGGTGGGATTTCAGACATCAATCAGATAGTCTGAGATGGGGTTGGGGAAAGAAGAGAAAAGGATTCCTGTGGTTTCCCAAAATTCCTGAAATCACCCAGAATGTGGTCTTTTCTGCCTAGGCAAGCGGCTGGTCCCCTAGAACACGGTGAAGCCACACTGTATTTACTATGAACGTCCCCTGCTTGAGAAGCCTGGGAGTCTACATCACAAACAAGGAGCAATGTCTCCCCTGAAGACGGCTTCTCGAATTCTACCCCAACCCATGGGGCCAGCAGCTCCCTCCCTTGTGCTCCCTACACTTTGTATGACCACCGTCATCACCTTGACCA
>RJWJ010024541.1:0-24750 GCA_004363605.1 Indri indri | reverse complement strand
CATAACCCCAGTCTACTCATGAGAAAAACATCAAAGAAATCCCAATTCAACACATTCTGCAAAATACCTGATAGGCACTCATCAAAACTGTCTTGGTCATCGTCTTAGTTAGCCTGGCTACCATAACAAAATAACATCAGTGGGGAGCCTCAAACAACAGAGGTTTATGTGCTCTTGATTCTGGAGGCTGAAGATCGAGATCAGGGTGCCGGCGTGATTGGATTCTGGTGAGGGCCGTCTCTCTGGCTTGCAGATGGCTGTCTTCTTGCTGTGTCTCACACGGTGGGAACAGAGAGAGCACAAGTTCTCAGGTGCCTCTAATAAGGGCACTAATCCCATCATGAGCTCATGTAAACCAAATCACTTCCCAAAGGCCCCATCTGCAAATGCCATCACATTGGGGGTTAGGGCTTCAGCATGCGAATTTAGGGGAGGACATAATTCAGTTCAATACTAGCCATCGAAAACAGGAAAATTTTGGTAAGATGTCACCACCAAGAGGACCTAAGGAGCTCTGACAACTAAATGTAATTTAGAATCCTAGATGGGATCATGGAACAGAAAAAGGACATTAAGCAAAAACTAAAGAAGTCTGAATACGGTATGAACATTATTTAATAATAGTATATAAATATTGGTTTATTAATTATAACAGATATATCATACTAATGTAAAAATGTTAATAATAGGAGAAACTGGCTGTAGAACATACTGGAATTCTGTGAACTACCTTTGCAATTTTTCCGTAAAGCTAAAGCTGTTCTAAAAAGCAGTTTATTTTAAAAAGTGCAAACTTAGAAGGTCATTTGAAAAGCCTAAACCAGGATATGCTGGTTAGTTAACTGCAGATCCTCTTCTCATTACAAACCACGATCCCTTTTAAATGTCTTGTCTAATCTATCTGCTTCAAGACCATTGGGTGGCAGAGGTCTCTGCAGGTTAATTAAGTTGTTGTGTGTATGAGTGTGTGTGTGTTTAAGCATTTGCATTTGTGTGCTATACACTCTTTATTTATTTATTTTTTAATTCTCTTGGGCCATTTCACCCTTTGCTCCCCATTTTACTGTTACAAAGTGCTGGTTAAGTTCTAATTGGCCCTTTTGTGCAGCCGTTATTATTAGGTAGACCTTGTGTTGTATAATCTTTATCATTGTGCAGACATCAGCTAATTAATCTGTGTAGTATCCTTCTGACAAAACTATTCTATTTGCTATTTTT
Source organism: Indri indri (assembly GCA_004363605.1). Taxonomy (NCBI): domain Eukaryota; kingdom Metazoa; phylum Chordata; class Mammalia; order Primates; family Indriidae; genus Indri; species Indri indri. The sequence goes on along the minus strand of RJWJ010024541.1, from coordinate 23,532 downwards.
ATAGTGTGGAAAACTAACAGCTAAGTGACTTTTCCAACTCTTCACTGTAAGTTCATAAGGATGTTAACTAAATTCTTAACCCAAAATTCCTAACATAGAGAAAAGAGAATGCTGGACTTAGAAGGAATCTTAAAAAGTATTCTAGTTCATTCCTTTCAAACATTTATAATTTTTCCCTCAACATATTTGAGGCATCATTCGGGGCTCTTTGGGAATATTTTCAATGCTATTATAAAAAACTCACTATTTCATAAGGTAGGTCAGGAGAGAGGACATTAGAAATGGTGAAATAATTATGGAAATAGAGGTTGCTGCCAGTCATTATTGCTCTTATTAGACACCACTTATTTGTGGTGATCTGAAATAGCTTCCCTATGACCTTAGCTCTTTGGTTCTAGCTATGCCTTTTAGAGCAATACAAAGTAAATCGCTTTTAAGGTAGCGGGGAGTGATGAAAAGACAGTAAACTATGACGAAGACAGTGAGTCCTTGATTCCGCTTCTGGAGCAATCAATAAAGGTAAATGAAAATAATTTACAAAATAACTTAAATTACTGATTGAAGAAAAACACTAGGAAATACTAACACAGATGAGTCACCACCCAGACATGTGCTTCTAAATTACTTAGTTTCAAGATATTATTCGTAGCTGTGTTCGTCAACACCAGTGAATTAAAGGTGGTTTGGCTGTATGTCAGTAGGAGAATGGTTGGATAAATTATGTATTTACATTGATTATCTCAGGAATGATTCACTCAAAACAGGTAACAGTGATTTGATTGCCTCTCTATGGGAAATAGAAAAAGGTTATTAAGGGCAGATGAAGAGTCTTGGTTTTCACTGAAGATCCTTTGTTCTCCTTAGATTTTACAATCTTACATGCTTCAAATATTTCAAAAATTGGTTAATTAATTTTAAAAATTAATTGGGGATGTATACATTATAAAGGTAGTAAGTAAATGTTGTTAAATGCACACAAAATTATGAAGAAGGGTGTAACTCTCCTACATTATCCCATGATTTAAAGTCATGACTATTGTTTGTATTTTGATAATTTCTATGCAGTTCTTCTGGGTACACTTTCAGTGACTGAAGTCATGCTGTATATACAAATTTTATCCTAATTTATTGGCCTAACATCCATTTTATATGCACACATTTTTCATTTTACTATACAATCATTATAAATATTTTGATGGGTATCTGATATTTCAAAAGAATGTGTTATAAATAAATTAACATTTCATTTCTATGGGATTGGTTCCATAATGTTTTCTCTGCATTTAGTATTATTTCCTTAGGACTCATTTCCAGGGATGGAGCTCTGGAGTCAAACTTTTAAGCATTTTTAAGATGGTTAATACATTTGTGAAATAGATGGCATTTGTTTATTACAAAGGTCAAGTGTATATTTCTTTAGGATATCCTCAAGGCTGAACACTTTTTGGTAAAGCAGTAATATTTTATTGGAATTTACTGACTAGTTGCCAAGTGCCTTTCATAAGATAAGTTTAGGAGAGAGGGAGGGGGGGAATAGGAAAGAGAGAGAGACGGAGGGAATGGGAAAGAGAGAATGTAATCTTTTATGTGCTTACGTGTCTGGTATCTTCTGAATATGTACAAATATTTTTGATCTGATTCAAGATATGAATGTCTGGAAGGAAATCGGGAAACCCTCAGAAAAAATACATGTGTATTACGATGATATGTGAAAAATTTTTAAGGATACGAAATTTTAAGAAATGGTAAATAAACCGTTTAAAATAAAGGATAAAAAGCAAGGTAGTGAAATTTCAAACAGAGATATCTTTCAGAAACTTTCAAGAATTATATATTGTATTTATTGCAACATGGGAAATACATCTTTCTGAGAATCATTCGCAATGATCTTGTTGTAACATACTTAATAGTCATAGTTTGGAAATGTTATATTATTCTAAAGCAAGATGAAAATTTGCTAATTTTGTAAACGACCTTAGGGGCCTTTGAGCATAGAAAGGGAGAATTTGACCCATGGTTTCACAGTAGCTATTTACTTACAGTCTTTTATAATTTACTCCAAATCTTGTATTTTCACCTACTAAAAAAAGAACACTTTCCCCAATGTATATCGTGAGAATGGAAAGACATAATTCAGTTAAAGCCTGCAGTGCATTACCTGATTCATAATACAAGTTCAAGTATCTTTCAGGAAGCCTTCCTCTTTTTCTCAGATGGAGCTCTACAACCTTTGAATATGGCTATCTTGTCACCCTCATATTTTCTCTTTTTATGGAAAAATTTAGCTATATTCTTCCTCCATTTTTTCTTTGACATGGCTTTCAGATCCTTTCCTATAATGGCAATATTGTAAGTATATTTAACTTATCAACCCACCCATCATTCCTTTCATTTCTTTTCGAAAAAAATTCTTAAAACCTAAAAGGTCCTCAGTATCCTGAAATTGTCAAATCTTTTTTCTAAAACTGTTTCTATTTCTCCTCTTCAGTGTTATTAACCTGAACACATAATCTGTGAGAGTGACTTATGTAGCAGCTAATATAGTTCTCTCTTTTTATAAAACTCACTTTGCCAAATGTCAGGGCACACCAATCCCTAAAATCTTTATTGAACTTCCTGCCATAATTCATCCATCTCTTTCATGAAAAGCTTTCAACTAATTCAGCAACCATCAGCAGGTGAAGAGTCATTAAAACCATAATTTCAACCAACACCTCTTCTCATCTATCCAGAATCTCATCTGCTCTTTCATTGTTGAATCCCTCAGACCTGTTAGATATTTTCCTAGTTTATCAGAATAAATTGCTTCCACACTAAGTAGAGTAGGTCAACATCTGATTTGTACCTCCCAGTATAGACAATACTAATATATTCTCTACTTCTCTGACTCCTATCTCTTAATGAACAGATGAGCATTACAGGTGATAGCAAGTCCCAGTGCTGTGCTTCTCTGTCTGAGTCTCTGTCTACATCCCCTAAAATGTATCTGACATACCAGGGCATCACCATATTCTATTGTTGCCTTTTCCATTGGAAACAGGTGGCATGAGTAGATATAGTGATTATTATCTAGGTTCTTTCCTGGGATTCGTTGAATGTAAAATTTGTCCAAGAAAACAGACTATACTGAGGGGAGAGAAAAATGTCAAATTTGCTGTGTTTTATATTTCAGACTTTTTTGTTTGGAGATGGTGCCATTTGCTTTCTAAACTTGCTCCTAGGTATCCTATACAAGCTTAGAGTGTCATGATTGGATGTCACCTTTAGCCAAGAAATACTATTCTGGGAGGGAGTAGAAAAGGGAATCAAAACATGTCTCCCTCATTAGAAAAGCCTGCAGGCTTAGGCATGAGGAAGGCAGCTCTTCCCTCTTGTCCAAACGCAAATATCAAGTAAAAAGCATCCATTGATGGATCATATAGATTCATAAAGAAAGCATTTCTACCCTTGGTCAGAGGGTGTAATGCTATGTGGGAAATATCTGAGCATTTATTACATTGCATTTATTATAGAATATAAACAGAGTAGAACTTGTGATTGTGATTTTTTTTCTTTTTGTTGTGTTCTGAAATTTCTATATCAAAGTCATTCAAAGAACGTAAGTCTTTAGTAAGGTCTTGCCCAAGTTCGGCATTTTTAAGACAGGAGAAGTTTTTTTTTCCTATGATAAATACCTACTTAATAATAATAGAGCTTGGGTAGGATCCCTGGCACAGTGTGCTATTTAGTGTTTCAATGTAACCCATCTATTTTACTGTCAGCACAAACCAGAAACCAACACTCATAATTCTCATTTCGCAAATGAAAGAACTGAAGCACAGACTTAAATGGGTTTTTCAATATCAAGCAAATTAACCGAGGAGTTAGAATCAAGATCTAGGTCATGTGAATCCTAGCCTTACGCTCATTTTGTACTATTCTGATATTTATTTCGATTCTTTCAAAAAATTTAATTTCTGCCAGTTTAAAAGCATTGATAATTTTTCATTTATGGCCATTTTCTATTAAATTTCCAAAGACACCGTTTATTAAATATACCTAATCTTTAAGTAAGGCATGACTAACACCTGAAAATTCATTAGAGACTTTTAAAAACATTGAGCCCTTTTGTGGAAGCACCACCGTTATTTTTATGTAGATTTCACCACACTGAGGCAATTTCTCCTATAAACTTGTTGACTTCCACTGATTCCTTCTAACATTGGATGACAGGCTGAAACCACAATCTTCAATGCTCTAAAGTTATATTCCGTACTGAGGTTTGTAGTGTTTTCCTTAAATAAATGACATATTTACTAATTAACTCATGCTATTAGACATTCCATGGTATTCTGCCTCTGTGCCTCAATTCTTCCCATAGTTGTGACATCTTAACCACACATGGAAGTATTTAAGAAGCCCTGTCTCTCTTCTTAACCCTAATCCTCACTTTTCTGGGTCTTTGCTTCTCCATGTGTCTGTTGATAAAGTCAGATTATATAATCTTTATCTTATTTAATGTAATGCTGCCCATTGCAATGCACAAACCCAAAATACATGATGGCTCAAGCATTATAGAAATGTACTTCTTATTCAAATGAGCTCAAAAATTAACAGTTCCTAATTGGTGGGCAATTAGGTGGATATGGGAAATATCTGTGTTGATTTAAAGTTTAATTCAAGTAGGATTGAATTAAAACTCAGTGGGGTAGGATTGTTTTAGATTGTGCTTCCGTCATTGTCAATCATGCGTGATAAAGATGTCTTGTTTATTTATGTGAGGGGGAGTGAGAAAGAGCACAGGGGCTTATCCATGGAAGGCTTTTGTGGGCTCAGCCTGGAGTAGCACACATCAATTCTGCTCATGTTCCACTAGCTAATACTCAGGGACGTGGCCAAAAATAATGCAAAGAATGATAGGAAATGTTAATCAGTTAATATCAATTTGATGGTGAATACATGTGATGCTTGTTTTTGCATTCTTGTGGTACTTCACTTAGTAGAATGGGCTCCAGCTCTGTCCAGGATAATACAACAGGTGCTATATCAAGATGTGTTTTTTGTGGCTGAGTAGAAATCCATGGTATACATATACCATTCAGTGGGCCAGCAGTACCTGATATGATCTCCTGTGAAGATGCCAAACTTAATTATAATATATAATTTTCATCATTCTTTAGCATTGTAACCTCTTTTAATGCCTCTGATGCCATAGTGTTTTATTTAAGACAGAGTCAAGAGTAGCTTCTTGTCTTGTTTTAGTGTGAACTCTTCTCAGAACCAATTGTTTATGGCATTGTGGAATTAGTTCCATAGCTCTGCCCCATTTTGACATTCATCATATCTATTTTATTGCTTCCCATTGTTTTCTCAACATTTTGAATTTGACATCACTTTTCATGTGTTCATTTCCTTTGCCATGTGGATTGTGATTCAGTGGAATAATACACAACTGAGTTAGAATTCCAGCTCTGTCACTTACAGGATGTGTGACCTTCAAGATGTCATTTAACATTTATGAGACTCAGTTTTCTCATTTGCAAAACAAAAAAAGGGAAATTATACCTGCACAATGGTGCAATTTTGAACATTACATGAGATAATGTGTGTTAAAAGCCCCAACACATTTCCTGGAATGTAAGAGGTGTTGAACGATTTTTCCCTGCTCCTTGGTTGAAGGGGCACATAAAACCAAATGGATAGGTTCAATTTCCATATGCCCTATGGCAATACAAGAAAATTGGATATATCAATGAAACTGTATTGAGATATCACAATATGGATTTTATTAATAGTAGGGTTTTAAGAAATAATTCAGTGTAACCTCTTATCATCAACTGTATGCAAGGACCTTTTCAATGAACTGTAGGGAACATAAAGATAGGTCTAAAGTTCTATATTCACAATGAGTTTATAATTTAGAATGGAGAACTGAATGTCACCCAATAATTACAAGAGAAGTGCTTATTTCTAATTATTAGGAGGCAAGTAGGGCTTCTTGGAGTACGTTACATTTCATCCGAGAATTAGTAGGATTTTGGCAGGTGGGTATGGGAAATATCTATGTTGATTTAAAGTTTAATTCAAGAAGGATTATTTGGATCTCAAGTTATGTACTCTTATGTGATAGGAAAATCTTTCACATTTCTGGTATTCTTCATCGGAAACTCCATTGTAAGATGGATATAAAGATCAGAGATTTGTTCTCCTTGTTAAAATTTAACAATCAAGGTCTCAAAATTGATATTTACACAACTCACTCAGATAAACCTATTTTTGGAAGAATATTTTTCACTCAAAAAAGGAGTAGATCTCCTCCTTCATTACAGGAGTATTTGGTCATAGCTATACATGCAACATTGATATATCCGTCTCCTCACAGGGTTATGAATTCATGCATTATTTATTGAATACTTACTCTATGCCAGGTACTCTTCCAGGAACAAAAAGACAGAGATCCTTGTCCTCATCAAGGGTATGTTCTAATGGAAGAAAACAGATGGTGAAACAAATAACATTTATTTAGTATATTACAAATATATATTTTAAAATAGAGTATATATGATACATAATTTTATACACACACCCACACATACACATACACACACAATGCCACAAGACAATAAAACCTAGGAAACAAAACAAAAAAAGAGAGGAAGGTAAAGGTAATAATGAGTGTTTGGGGGGGAAGAGAAAGTCTGTAGTTTTAAGTAAGGGAAACAAGGCAGATATCCTTAAAGAGGTGACATTTTATTACACTTGAAAAGGCGAGAGAATGAGAGAATCATACTTGCTAATATCAGTGGAAAGAGATTTCTAGGCAAAGAGCACAAGTGCAAAGATCCTAAATTATGACTGTGCTTGGTGTGTTGCTAAATAGCTAAAAGGCCAAGACAGCCTGAAGAAAAAATGAGCAATAATAAAAGTAGTGAAAGTGATAAAATATTGTCTCAGAGCAATAACGTGGTGATGATGGTGGACAGATTGAATAGTATCTCATGGATGATTGTAAGGACTTTGGCTTTTACAGTAACTGAGACAAGGAACCAAGGCAGCATGTTGAACAAGGAAGCGATACAATATGGCTTGCATTTTAAAAGAGTTATTCTTGCATTATTACAAAATTAGATTGGTGTTGAGAGGGGAGGGGAGACAGAATGGGAAGGAGATAGACGGGCTAGTGCCGTAATCCAGGTAGGAGATGATTGTGTTGCAGACCAAAGTGATAGATGGATTTTAGACATACCATGATGGTAGAGCCAGTGGTATTTGTGATATATTTATCGGTGTGATGGTGCAAGACAAAGAGAGAAGCCAAGACTCACTCCAAGGAAGGAGTCATCTAACTTAGATGGAAAAGCGGGTGAGAGCAGCAGATATGGGGGGAAAGATTAGTTCAGTTTTGGACTTGTTGATTTGAAATGTCAGTTCTACATGGATATGGACATACTGCTTACTCAAATGGATATTTGGTTCTGATATTAGGAACAAAGTCTAAGACAAAAATATAAATGTGGACATCTTCAGCACAAGGTTATATTTCAATCTAAGTGTTTACATGAGATCGCCAGGAAAGCGGTGTCAACAAAGAAGAACAAGTCAAGCACTGAGGCCTTGATCACTCTAAAATTAAGAAGTAGGGGAGAGGAAGAACTTAGCAAACTGAGTTATGAAATAGCAGCCAGTGAAACAAGAGAAAAATAAGCAGAGGGATAAAGGAAGCCAAGTGACAAGGATGGGAAAGAGCAGAAAAGATAAACTGAGTCAGATACCTGTGAAAGAACAAGTAGGCTGAGAACCAAGAATTGACCATTGGTTTTAGTAACATGGAAGTTACTGGTGACGCTGACACAAATGGTTTTAATAAAACGATGGAGGCAAAGAGGAACTTTCAGAGGAAATAGAAGGAGAGGAGTCAAAGACACCACGTATAATCGACTTTTTTTGTGGATATTTTCTCCTACGGAGAAATAGGGCATAAATTGGATCTTCTTCATCTTCACCACACTGAATTTTTATAGGAACTAAACCAATGTAGTCACTCACCAAACAGTTTTGAATGAATGAAGAAAAAAAAAAAATAGAGGCGAAATCTACTCAATTCAACCCATTTGGCTTCAGGAGAAACGGTGCTTGGATAGTGCTTATTTCTCATCCCCCACACTCATTCAGGTGCCCCACGTTGTAAACTCTGGGTTTAAAATAAGCTGTTTTTATTCTTGACACGTCTCCTTTTAGATCTCATTGAATCTCAAGTACCTCATGCAATTACCACCTAACTGATCTCTTCCACCCCGTGGTTGATCCATTCTCTTCCTCCTGTAGTTCGACATGTAAAAACTGCCTGATGAGTTTTTCCTCAATCAAACCATTCTTCACTTGCCTGAAGAATGAAGTTCATACTTCTTCCCTTCATCCAATGTCCCAGCTAAATGAAACAGCGCTTTTCTCTCTGTCCCGGGAACACGCTTTGATTTCCCATCACCCACATTTTAACTCTTTCTGTTCCTCCCCTATGTAATCTCTTTTCTGTTATATAAGATCTAGTTATCTTTAAAGAATTTGTTATAATGACCTTTCTCCACAAAGCTTCGCCTCATTCCACAAAATTTCAAAACCCCTAAGTACTCATAGGATTTTCGCTGGGCTTTTTCTGTTATCTTTTTGTTGCTTTATAGTATGTATTCTAGTTACCTGTGTATGTTACTTATTAATCCCCCATTCACGTCTAAATAAAAATGAAACATTGTTATTCCACTTATATTTTTTTTCTAATTTTTAACTACAGATTTACTACTACAGATAAGCAACTGTATTAGTCTGCTGTGTGTTGCTTTTATACCTGAGGATAACTGGGACTGAGTAATTTATAAAGAAAAGAAGTTTATTTAGCTCATTGTTCTGCAGGTTGAAAAGTTCAAGGGTATTACCCTGGCTTCTGATGGGGGCAACACAACGTGGCAGAGATGATCAAAGGGGAATTGGACATGTGTGAAGAAGGGAAACCTGAGGAGCATCCTGACTTTATAGGAACCTACTCTCATGGGAACAAATTCATTTCTCCAGGAACTAATCCAGTCTTACAAGAGTAAGAACTCACTCACTACCATGAGAACAGCACCAGGCCATTCACGAAGGATTTTCCCAATAACCCAAACACCTTCCACCAAGCCCCATCTCCCAACAGGACCACATAGGGGATTAAATTTCAACGTGAGTGTTGGAGGGGGGCAAACAAACCCTATCCAAACCATAGCAACAACTTATAAGGACCACAATCAAAGAACCTAACTTCACATTTTATTATTAATCTTCTTGGTCTTCTCTCTTTAACCTATCAAAATTAGAGTACAGTTAATAACAGAAAAATTAAAACTATGAATCTTTAGAATTATGATATATACTCTTCAAAGATATAAATCTTTAGAATTTTATGCTATAAAATATTAATAGTAAAGGTCATAATTACACTATCATAACAATTAACACTCACAAATCACTTACTGCATGCTGAGTACCCTTCTAAGCACATTAACACTGAGTTGGCCTCCAACGATCCTGACCTCTTAAGATTCATGCTCCTGGGTAGTCCCCTCCTACACTGAATAGGGCTGACCTCGTAACAAATAGGATATTGCAGAAGTGATGATGTGTGACATCTGAGACTAGGTCTTCACAGACATTAGGGCCCTCCCCTTGATCTCTTTTGGGTCACTCGCCCTGGGAGAAGCCAGCTGTCTGCTATGTCAAGGGAACCTATACGGACTGTGGAGAGTACTACCTGGTACGACACTGAGGCCTCCTGCCCACAGACATTGTCAACTTGCGAGCCAAGCATATGAGCCACTTTTGAAATGGATCTCTTCAGCACCAGTGCACATTTCAGACGACTGCAACTCCAGTCACCATGCTAACTGCAACTTCATGGGAGACCCTGGGACAGAACCAGCCAGCTAACTCACTCCAAGGTTTCTGATGCGCCGACAGCATGAGATATTAAATGTGCACTGTTATTTTAAGCCATTATGTTTTGGAGTAATGTAACAATAGATAAATATTCTTCTATTCCTTTGGCTCATTCCATGATGTCGGTAGGTGACATAACCTTAAACTTTTAAATTAATGAAAGGATTGGAAGAGAGCATAACAATGGATCCTTCTACCTTGAACACTCTGTAATTGTACACATCCTACCTTACTATATTTCAGAAAAAAACAATTCAATCTTCCATAAGAACAGCTTTTGTGGACGACCATTTATTTTCTCTGCAGTGGCCTTTTGCCATATCTAACTCCTCGGTCTTTAATGCTGTTTTTGATATATTGCCCAATACATCCATAAACCCACCCCCAGAATGTTATATGAGGCTGGCGTAATGCTAACTCTTTTAAACCACAGGGGTAGCAAATGCTTCTAATTTATGCTGCCTTTTTATTCCCTACATAATTTTGATTTTAATGCTTCATCTCGACTACATCAATATCCTTTTGCCAGTAGCAATTGAAAACAAAAAGTAAATGTTTCATTCCTCCTCTTGGCCAACTAAAGGGGAATGCTCGTGGCTCCAGGACTTGATGTGGATGGAAGGAATTATGATTAACTTAGTAGAAGGGGTTTAATATATTTGGAAACACTCAATTTGAAAGTCTAAAGATCTGGATGATGGTTTCAACTCTGCAAAATATTAGCTATTTGTTTTTTTTTTTATTTTTGGTTTTTTTTTTTTACTTATGAACTAGAAGCATTGAAATAGCTTATTTTAGTCCATCATACATATAGAATAATTGGAAATATATTGGGTTCTACAGTATTTTACAGCAGGGCAGAGTCCACCTGCAGCAAGATCTTTATTAGCATGTAGCTAAAGTTCATAGCCCATTGTCTAATGTAAAGTCTATATATAAATCTGACTCAAAAGGAAAGAGACCACTAAAATGTGTAACTACTGATATTACCATAACTTTATATATCTCCTCTCAGTCTAACACCAAGATTATGCATTTCTTGTGTCAGAGGGTGGAAAGATTAAAATGTAGAGGTAATATTATCAGTATCAATGTAATAAGTAAGATTTTAATCTTCAAATATTTTTTGCTGTGAAGAGCTTTCCCCACTTTTTTCTTTTAATCTCTGAGCGTATCGTGCTTGTATTCATAGCCACTAATAAATAAGAACTTAAATGGGCAACCAAATCCAGCACTAGTGGGTTAGTAGTTTTGTTTTTGTTTTGGTTTTTTTTGGTCCAAAATCATATAGATTGTACATGCTGCTACTAGAAAAAAGGAGGCTATTATCAGGTTTCTATTAAATAAAATATAGGTTGTAAATATACAGAAAACATAGGCTAAAAAACTGTAATATGGTTAAGCACAGAATGGCACAATGCTGAAATATAGCTTAATATTTGAGCAGCTATGACTTCAGACCTCAGATACGAAAGAGGTGGGTTAAAAGCACTCTCTCAATGTCAGTGAACCTATTACCATGGAAAATTTTAAAAGCCCCATCTATTAGTGTTTGGTCCTTGAATTGGATTCAAAAATCTGGTTGCCTCTAAGTTGCTGTTTTATATTGTGAAGGCCATCAGAGCTCATTGATATTGCTCAGCTATAGAGGATTATTCTCTGAATAGAATGGGTTAGTATAAACGATATGAGGTTCTTTCTAACTCTGACAGACTGTGTCTCTTTTAACTTTTGTACTCCTTTTTATTTGAGCCAAAATGAACTAATATTATAATGAGAACAGGACTGTTATCTCTTATAGTGAAATCCACTGGCTTAGGGTGAAAATATTTTTAACTCTATGTATCTCATAGCCTCACAATGATTTGAGCAAATCTTTAATACACAGATAAAAAATTAGCATGGGGCCAGGGGCAGTTGGATTGGAATGCTGGATATTAGCAGGATCAAAACAGACCTTAAAGTGCATGAGAGGTAGGAAATTTCTGAATTGAATAAGCAGAATTGACTAAGAAGAGATATTTGGATTAGGAATCCACAACAGTTCTGAGTTCTTAGAGCATTATTGCTAAGTAAGTCGTAGTTGACATGCATAGTCAGCAACTTCTTGGATTACTATGAGGACAAGAATTATCTGGTCATTTTTGACTCAGAAAGAAAAATAATGGCCTGTTATAGTTGCCATGTTTGCAGTGGCCACAGGACGGGGTTGTGTAATAGAAATAGGCCAGGCTTACCCTACAGATAAGCCAAAGATATTTGAAGGTAAATGGCTCTTTGAGATCCAATTTTTTTTTTTTTTTTAATTTACAGATGAAGCAGCAGGGAACTAGAAAAGTTATTTGAATTGCCTAAAGTCATGTAACAATTTAGTCTCAGAGATGTTTCTAGAACTCACATCAATTGCCCTCCCCCCCCATTCAGTATGCTTTCTGCTTTCTGCTATTAAGAAGACAATCAAGAAAATGATAGGTACAGAAAGGCGTAACTTACATGCTGGTTCACCATGGAGAGATCAAGTTTTATCCTTACCTCATCCTTTAACTGCAAAATATCCTTAATTGGATTAAAGGGTTAAGGGAAAAATTGTGAAATAAAGGATATGTGCAAATGGATATGACATTAAGAAGGAGAAACACTTTCTAAGCAGAGAGCTATGGAATAAATTACCAAAAAGTGATAAATTTAACTGCATATAAATTTTAATATGCCATTTTTCAAAAATTAAATAAATAAATATAAGGTGAAATCAGAAAAAAAATGCTAACCTTGGTGGGTGAGATCTTGATGTTCTTAATTTTTTTAAAAAAATTCATCCAAAAGAAAAAATATAATAGAATAAAAGCAAGAAACTTGAACAAACCAAACCCAAATGGCTCAAACCATGTACATACTCTGAGAGTCACACATAAATAGAGCAGTGCAATTCAATAAAGTATGTTACCATTGTCTCCGATAAAATTTTCAAATATTTAAAAATTTTGAGACTCAGCATCAGTGAACTGCAGGGAAATTAGAATTATTACAGTGTTAGTAGATTCTATTATTTGTTCTAAACATTCACTTGCCCGCTCTACCAGTTCCATTGTGTAGAGGCTCTGGTTGTGGCCTTTCTAAGAGAGGATTTCTGTGCCCACCTTGTTACATCATCCTTGGCCATGTGATTTGCTTTAGCCAATAGGATGTCAGCAAAGTGATAGCTCATCTGAGCAGCCATATGAAGAACCATCACGATTGCTTTTTCCCTCCAGCATATCCCAGGTAGAACTGCTTCCTCAGATCCCAGAATGAAGAGAACACAGGGACAAGAGCTACAACTGACCCACAGTCAATGCATACTGGGTGGAAGAAAGGAGATTTTGTTGTTGAACCCACTGAAATGTCGATGCTGTTTTTACTGCAACAAAAATCTAGCAAAAGCTGACAAGTATAGTAAGAGTATAAACTGCACAATACTTCTTAAAAACACTTTGGCAATATACATTAGAGGTCTTTCAAATTAGTTGATACTATTGACTTATAAATTCCCTTTTATGAATCGATGTGCCAAGAGGTTCACTGCAATATAACCCTTAATGGTTAAAACTGTAAGCAAGCCAAATGTCCAAAATTAGGAGAATAATTAAATAAATTATGATAAATTTATACTATCCGATGTTATAGAGCCATTAAAATGGTGTTTACAAGGGATATTTAATGGCATAAGAAAATAGTCACTGTATAATATGAGGTGACAGAACAGTGTACAAATCTGGAAATGCAGAATGATGCCAAATTTGTAACATATACAAATGCATATTAAAAACATTGAATGGAAATATATCAAAAATTTTGACAGTATTTATTTCTTGTTAGGTGAGGAAAAGGGTTATTTTATTCTTCTTTTTTATATGTCCCTATATTTTGAATAACATGAATAATAAGAATATTTATTTTTACAATCAGAAAATTTATACTTAAATTGCTCTCATTTTACAAATGAGAGAATGGAATCTCAGAGTGGTTGAGTAGATCCTAGAGTCACCAGACTTAGAATCTGGTTCTATCTATTACATATTTGTTGTCTTAACATTAGACTACATCTACTGTTCTTTTTAATATTTAATGTTCAAATGAAAATATAGTCTAGACTTTCCTCTTCATCACACCACCCTCTATTGCAATCCTCTTATTTCATCTTCAAAACAGCACTCTAATCATCAGACTGACTTTAATATTATAATTCTCTAGTAAATATTATTTATGTGTGTACTCTTTTTGTTGCTTGATTTTAAATACCCAAACTCACCTGGAAAATGCAAGCACTTTTCTCTAGTATAGGACACTTAAGAGTAGACTGGAAATGTATTCTGAATTTTTCCATGTGATTTTCTATAATTTATTCATGCTCCTTAATCCTTCCCCATTGAGAGATTCTCATTATCTTTCAATTTTTAATTTATAAATAGTGCTTCAACGAACATCTTCCACACTAACTGTGTACTGGAGCAGATATTTCTATATGATAAACAACTGATTTTCATACATTTCAAATTTGAGAATGGCTTTCCTAATATGTGCCTAATGAATCCGACTTCATCCCTGAGAGAATCACTCAAACACTCCTTCTCTCTGAAGACATTTTCCATTCATTTGCCTTGCTTAACATTCATACTTCCATGTCTTCATTGGTTTCCTATGGTTACCATAACGAAATACCACAGATATGTGGCTTAAACAACAGAAATTTATTTTCTTACATTTCTGGAGACTAGAAGTCCAAGAGTGAGGTGTTGGTACATTGGTTTTCTTCTGAGTCCTCTGTCCTTGGCTTGAAGATAGCCGCCTCTTCCTGTGGCTTCACATGATCTTTTCTTTAAGCATGGTCATCCCTCTGTGTCTGTATCCTAATCCAATAGGACACCATTCCTATTGGATTAAGGCCCGCTGCTAGGACCTCATTTTACCTCTTTGTAAGCCCTGTGTCTAAATGTAGTCACCTTCTGAAATAATGGGGTTAGGACTTGAACATATGAATTTGGGGGGCACACAATACAGCCTGTAATAGAGCCATTGGTTTACTCATCTGCCTCCCTGTCGGGGATGTGAACCCAGCTCATGGCAACTTCAACTCTCCATGGCCGGTGCCTCAAACATTGCAGATATTCAATAAATGTCGGCTCAATCAATCAGACTATGGATGTGAAAGAGCATAGAGATCAGAAGAGTACCAAACAGAGGGAAAGAGGATATCAGGGAAAGTTCCTTTGGACATGGACTGAACTTTGAGTCAAGGGAAGAGTTGTGCCAATAGAAGACAGGGCTCCCTCCAAAAATGCAATACCTTATCCAAAATCACGAAGGTTCACATGATTTGACAGATTAATGGAATGGTAAGGAAAATCAAAACTCACAGGACTGGTCAGGGTTTAGAAATCATCTATTCCATAAGGCCACTTCCATCATTTCCCCACAAGGTCATTTGGTCCATTTTTGACCATCGTCACAAATTAAAGTGTACCTGCAGCAGTTGCAGGATTGAATTAGTTCAGTCATTGGCATAGTCCTTACCAGACTTCCCTCATTTAGTAATATCTGAATGAGTTTGGCTACGTTTACATACCATATCTCCTACTATTCATTTAATACTTTTTCATTTAATTGACTCTCATTTTTCACACAGTGTACTGGAAATGGAACTTTATATCTTTACCAGAACTACTTGAGAACCAGTACCTGCTGGCCCAAATAGAAGGAATTGGTATACATAAATCCATAACTATAACTATTATTATTAACATAACTACACACACACACACATGCCTAAAATACATCACTTACCATAATTGCTAGGTGCACCAGCTTTTGGAAAAATTCATTCTATCAAAGCTGTTTAAGTGAAGCTTGAATTACTTCATTTCCATGCAGGTACACATAAAGAAATGCAACAGTTTCAAGTTACAACAAGGAAGAAATTTTGGTTTTGGATGGAGGAAGAATAGGCTAGATGTTGGAGATGTCTCCTTGGGAGAGACTGAGTCAGCAGAACAATTTTCCCTGGAATTCTGCCTCAGAGCAATGGCCATTAGAAAGAACTTCACCATGGTGGCAACACTGAAAGGTCAGTCCCTGTACTTAGAAACAGGTTCTTCATAGTTTGTGCTTTAATCTAAACTCAGAAATAATAGAACTCTATTTTAAGTCATTACAGATTAAACAATTCGCCTGCAATCTGATTTCATCTGTAAATTTGCTCAGCAAATCCTTTTTCCATCAAGAGTAGAAAAGAAAATTTCTGACCAGCCCCGCTTGAATGAGGACTTTAAAAGCTTTTGCTTAAAAGTCTCCTGAATTCCTAGTCCTGACTAATTTCCGTTTGCTTTGTGACCTTGAGCAATCATTTCATTTCACTGAGCCTCCATTTTCTGGACTTGTGAAGCAATAGGACCGGAGTGGTTCTCAGAGTGTGGTCCCTGGAACAAGAGCATCAGCATCAGCAAGGAACCTACAAGAAATGCAAATTCTCAGGCTCCACTCTAGACGTCTGCACCAGAAACTCTGGGGTGAGGCCCAGCAATCTGTGTTTTAACAAGTCTTGCAGGTGATTCCAGTGCTAAGGTTTAAGAGCCATTGGACTATAGGATATGAAAGCTCCCTTGGCCCTGCCATCTGTGAAATGTTGTGATCTTGTGATCGTTGAATGAGAGCAAGCAAAAGAGACCGTGTTTCTAGCGGGAGGGAAAGCTGGCTTGGATGAGCTGCTTGGAGAATGAATTCGCTCTTTGGAGAAGAGTCACCTGGCCTAACTAATGACTACAGATCCCACGGGGAGAAAATCCTGAGAAGGGTTTCTCTGGCCACCTGGAAAGGAAGCAGTCACAATATGGGAGAATTCTCTCCCGGTGCTCAGAGATGGGAAGAGGCAGGCAGATAACATCTTCATTAGGAACAGCTTGGCATGCGTCATGCATCATGTATACAAACAAAAGTGGTGTGTGATTTGGCCTCAGGAATAGGGTTCCCAGAGATATGAAAACTCCCATAAACCTGTGTCTTCATTTTTTTTTTCTTCTGAATTTTAGGAAGAGTGGAATTTTGGAGGAGCGTGGAAGCTGCCAGCAGGTAAATCAAAGCAAGGCCAAGAAAGTTCCACAATCACCGAGGCCGAGAGGCGTTTTCTGTCCTACACCATTCCTAAGGGAGCGACGATTTTCCCAGCAAACAAATTCATCACTCCCCAGTGGAGCCTGCGCAGATGCAAAAGCAGGACGGGTGGGAGCTGGAGGGATGGCGAGAGGGAGAGGCAGAAAGGAATTCTGGCACCATCTAGTGGCCCAGGAGACAAGGCTCTTACCCTAATAGTCACAGCTGAGGCTGCCGGGCACTGAAGCTATTTTAAAAGAAAACCTTTAATAATGGTTTAATTGTTATTCCCCAAGGAATTAACTAAACCGTGAGCTCCCCACTATGCATGAGGACAAAATGACAGCCCTGAGAGTAATGACAGAGATTAGCGGACAGGAGGCTGCTATGGATCAAAAAAATCCTGAATATGTTAATGTTAATAATTCCTTCCAATTGAAATAACCTGTGTGGTGCACATGTGGAATAGCTCATTCCATCAACTGTATCCAATTCTGCACTGAAGTCTCACCTACTCTTTCTGGAAGTCGATGGCAGTACCTGCCACGGGGCTCTCCTCTCGTGAGCTCTTCCACTCTCTGTAGCCTTCCTCTCTGACACAGGTGATGGATGCATCGGGCCAAGCCCTGATGTTTTAAATGAGTTCCCTTCCATCCTTCTGTAGAGAAGTCATATCTTGGAAGGAATACATGCTTAATGCTAAACCGGTCACCAGCCTGAGTAAACTGGCCTAATCTTGGAGATAAACAATCAGGAGGAAGCGACATTGAAGCCAGACTTTCTGTGGGATTGCTGTTCAAATTGGGAAAAATTTGGTCAAAAGAAAAAAAAAGAACTAAAGCACATATGTCCTGGGGATCCTGAATATTTAACTCCTCTCTTATGCCTCCCACCACCCCATATCAGGAAACTCCTACAGCAGAAATCTTAACTTACAGTTGTAAAACAGAGGGTTGCAAAATAATACCCTAAGTTATTTTGATTAAATTAGGTTATGATACTCTAAATTAGTGGGACCCAAATTTTGCTGTTATCAGAATCACCTAGGAAAGTTGTTAAAATATATATCTTCCAAATTTTATCCTAGACTTACTGATTCAAAAACTCTGGTGATCAATAATATTTATTAAGTGTCCTAAGTCATTTAAGTAGTAGAGCACAGGGGTTAAGACCATCTATTCTGAATTATCAGACCTCTGTTGGAATCTCAGTTTTATCATATCTTTGTTGTACAGAATTGGGCAATTTAAGTAGCTTTCTAAGCCCCACCTTCCTCATTAGTAACATGGAGATGATAATTGGATGTATCTTTTAGCACTGCTTTGAGTTTTAGACAAAGTACTGAGCCCAGCACTGTTTTTGACATATATATATAGCCCTCAAAAATGTCATGTAAGATATCCAGCACTAATGCAAAATCAGCAAGCATTTGGAAGCCACTCTTTGAAAAGACTTCATCTCCCTCATTTATGCAGGAGATGTTAGCATAGTGATTATCTACTTACACTGTGTGTATGGACAAATCACACATTAGTGGTATGTGCTGGGTTCACAACCACTATCGCACTTAGGGGTATTTTCCTAAGAGGTAATTATTTACCTATTCTACTATAAGCTAAAAGAGGGCAAGTTCCAGATCTATTTAGCTTACCATTATATCAGATATTCAGTATTTAACTTTCCATCTAGCATAGTGCCTGACACATAGCAGGCATGCAAAAATAATGTTACATGAATAAATGCATAAATTAATTAATGATTGAAGTATGGATGGTCATACAGTAGTACCTCCCAGATTTACGTGATCATGCTGGTTTAGAGTAGAAAAAAAGAAAAAGAAAAATGTCTCATCAGAATTTTCTCTGGGGACTTAAAACTCATAGGGTTGTCAAGTTTTGCAAATAAAAATACAGGATGCCCAGTTAAATTTGAATTTCAGATAAGCAACAAGTAATTTTTAGTATAAATGTGTCCCATGTGATATTTGGGAATTACTTATACTGAAAAACAGTCCTTGTTTATCAGAAGTTCAAATTCAACTGTTACCCCTGGGTTTTTTGTGGCAACCCTGAAGACCAATCTAGTCTAGTTCAGAAATAAGAAACTATTAAACATGGAAGGGGTGGTCATAAGAAAAAAATACTCAATATTATATAAAAAGCTAATTAGCTCATGTGTATGTGTTAGGGGGTTCAGTAAGAATGTGCTTTTAGTAAAGACTTATATGGCAACATGTAAAAGGCTAGAATTTTAACCATCATGATTGGTTTCTTGACAGTTTTCACAGGACAGCAGGGTGCCAGGTTCTCAGCCAATCCTTTGCTATGCTGCTGTCTCTAACTAAAACAGAGGCCCGTGTTTTAGCTAGCAAATAATTAGCCTTTGTAAGAGATGTGTAAACTAATCATTGACTCATGAACTTTCTAATTGTGCTCACCTATTATTTCATCTGAGCTCATAATGCTGCTATAAAAGAGATTCAAATGCTGGCTGGGGGGTCTAAATAGATTATTTTAATGTCTTTCTAGCCATGCATACATTCATATACATTTACATGCATTCATATATGATCACGTATGTTCAAACACATTCTTGACATATAGACTGTCCAGAGAACAGTGTTCAACAAAATGTTTATTTGGAAGTTCCTAAGATTAGGGATGATATCTGGATTCCCCTGACCTACAATGACCACTTTATCTGATGTTATCTTGTAACTCTCCTACTCGTTGCCTTCCTAATCCCATTTAACCTGCTCTATTTGTCTCTTTTTTAAAAAACTAATATGTGACCTTCTAGTCTACTATAAAATTTACTGATTTATTACATGTATTGTTTATTATTTATCTCTCCTAAGAACATAAGCTTGTCCTTAATAGATGGCCAATTCAGGCACAAGTCCTATCTTGAGTAGAACGTAAAATATTTGATCATAATTGGCCATTGGCCAACTAATGTTATCTCTATGTCACCAATGTCAGAAGTACCTAAATTGACCTGGTCCTGCAGTCTTCTTATGAAAAGGACCACCTCTGTATTTTTACTCCCTGTTTTTATGAATAACTCAGTAGGAAACACCATAAGATGTGAAATAAGTATGCATTCCAATGACCTGTGTTTCAACTCTAGTTCTTGCACTCAACAGCTTTGCAATCTCAAGCCAATCACAGCAGGGTTTATTTTCTCTTTGTGCCAACTAAACTCAAAAATACCTTCTATCTCAAAAGGTACTCTGATAAAGTCTCTTAAATTCACATCAATGTTACAGTTACTAGAAACAAGTGGCTGAAATAAAATGGGGGAAGAGACAGGGCAAATGAAGAAATGCCATCACAAAGGACCAGAGAAAGTGAGGCCCGATACAAAATTTTGTAGATTTTGCCCTTTGCAGTCGGCCTGCTCTTTGAATAGCTGGATCTAGAAGTAGGAGAAATAGAGCACTGTGTTCCCAACCATTAGGAGAAGCAAATATCGATTTAATTTGTTATAATTACTTTAACACATAATTCTGTACAGTCAATTACTTCATATTTTATGATCTAATAGTGCCTTGTTTATAACAGTGACAATAATAAATTTTAGCACTTATTAAGAATAAACTGCATGCCAGACACTGGACTAATCGCTGCACAAACAGTATCAAATTTGAAGCTCATAACAATTCCTGTGAGGGACTGAGTGTGATCCCTATTTCACAAATGAAGAAACTGAGGCTTGGGTGGGTAACTTATGTGCCCATTATGTAGGAGTTAAATTCAGGCAAATGTTACCAGGGCCTGCATTTGTAACCTGCTCTGAAATGCTTTCTTTCTACTTTAGCATTAATCACTCTGTGTAGTGGTTAACGATGTTGCGTCTGTTCTCCATCACTAGCATCACCAGGCCCTCTACCCATGCCTACCCTTAGTCCAAGATGATGTCCTGGAATATCACCGTAGAGAGAGAATGTGTGGATGAGTGGAAAACAGATGATATTTATTTTTGTCTTTTTATGTACATCTTGATATTGTTTTGTTTTTCCAATGGTGCCAAACGACGATCAAATGATACCTAAGAATTTAGTAACATGCATTAAATCATTTCAGTGATGAAGCTTCAAGTTCTTAAGTAACTGAGAGAAGAGGTTTGGTGATAATAAAAGTTTAAACATTGGCTTTGACTATAGATACATAACAGAGGGATTAAAATAATCCCAGAAACATTTACTTAACAGTAACATTGATTTTAAAGGCCATTAAGAGAAAAAAAAACCTCCATTTAAAAAAATATTCATGTATGTACGCACTCATTCTATAGACGGGTGTTAGAGTCTGCATATTCCAATGTAATTAAACATTTGTCGTCTTTGTCCAGATGTCTCAATCCTTTCTTATGCTAGAATTATAGAGCGTGTGTCTGTGTGTGTGTGTGTGTGTGTGTGTGTGTGTGTGTGTGTGTGTGTGTGTGCATGTTTAGGAGATGGGGGAATACACAAGAAACCTTGATTTATATAATAGTTCCATATTAGAGCACTGATCTAAGAAAACTCAGGGCGTGTGAGATTCAAGAAGAAGGACATTTATCCCAGACTTGTGATAGGAGAAGATTGGTCAGAAAACACATCTAGCATGAAATAATATTTGAGTTAAGACCTGAGAAGGAATCAGAAATGGGAAGAGATAAGGAGAGTTAGGCTCTCCTTTGCCCGACAAAAAGTTATCCTCCCTTCTTTTGTGTTCAGAAAATTTGGACCTATTTCTGCGAAAGGAGATATAATGGTAAGTCTACCAGGGATGGAATTTTAAAAAAGATCTTTGCTACTTGCTTACAGGAAGATATATACAAAAAAAAAAAAAGAGTCTTTCCTTCATAGAAATCTTCCTCTTGCCTCTGAATGGAATTGTACAATGATTGGAGCTGCTGCAGCTATTTTGTGACCAAGAGGCAAGGGCCAAAAGAATCATGAAGCCAAAATTCTCAGGGCCCTTATATTTTGACTTACTGAATCAGTGCTAGCAAACATTCA
Source organism: Indri indri (assembly GCA_004363605.1). Taxonomy (NCBI): domain Eukaryota; kingdom Metazoa; phylum Chordata; class Mammalia; order Primates; family Indriidae; genus Indri; species Indri indri. Next base: position 1,460 of record RJWJ010024541.1, on the reverse strand, counting down.
TTTTCAAACATATCATTAAGCAAGAAAAATGAATCTCCATTTCTTTAAGCCACTGTTCAATGTGATTTCTATTACATGTGGCTGAAAATATTTTCAGTCAAAAGAGGAGTTGAGGGCTATAGAGTGGTGCAGGAAAAAGGTTAGAGGCTAAAAAGGCAGTAGTATATTTCAGGATGAAAAAGAAATTTCAAAGTAATTGGAAGCCAACTGAAGGCAATAAAGAAGGAGTGACAAGAGAAGAAGGGACCACAGCTCATTAGTTTAGCAAACATTATAGAAGCAACAGTTTTTTGTCAAGTACTGTTCTGAGCACCAGGGATATAGCCTAAATAAAATAGACAGCAATCCCTGACCCCGGGAAGTATCCATTCTAGGGGTTTAAGAAGTGCTAACTCCCTTCCCCCTAGAATGCATAATGCATTTTTAAATAAAATGGTCAAGGAAATCCTCATTGAGAGGGTGAACTTTGCACAAAGACCTGAAAGCAATAGGAGAACAAGCCAGGTGAATATTCAGCAGAAATGCATTCCAGGCAGAGGGTGCAGCAACAGCAAAGACCTCAGGAAAGCCTGTCCCTGGCACTTTTAAGAAATAATGAAACCAGTGTGGGCTGCAGAAGAGTAAACCAGAGGGACAGTTGGAGATGCAACAGAAGGGTAGTTTGCTAGGGAGGCTTTGTGTAGGGCCCGGTAAGTCATTGAAAGGCTTTTGTTTTTACTTCTCATGAGCTGCAGATATGTGGGAGGGCTTTGCTGAGAGGAGGGACAGTGTGCTGTGTCTCACAGGATTATGCCTGTCAAGAACAGGGGATGAGGGCAGAAGTACAGAGACCAGCAGGTGAGCGATCGCAATGACGCAGACAAGCGATAACAGGGGCTTGGACAAGGCTGAGCTTGGCGAATGTGGGGAGGAGTGCTCGACATATCTCTTTCTTGATGATTGAGTTGTCAGGTTTACTGATGAATTGAAGGCTACAAGAGAAAGAGAAGAGTCAAGACAAATTCCAAGGGACATGCACTAAACAACGGAGAAGATGGATTTATGATTTATAAAGATAGGGAATACTGTGGGGAATCAGAATTTTGTTTGATCTACAAAGAAAAGACACATTTAATGTATACTTTCTGAAAAGTTTGGGCATATGCATACACCCCTGATACTATCTTCAAATGTCATTTAGATATTTAAGTGAAGATGTCAAATATGCAGGTAGATATATGAGTCTGGTATTTAGGAGATTCCAGGGATGGAGGTAGAAGAGTAAGCCATCTTCCAAGTACAGATGATATTTAAAGCCTTAGGACTGGAAGAAATCGCCAGGAGAGTGAATGGAGAGACAGCAGCATTTCAAAGACTGATAGCTGGTTCATTCCAGTGATAAGGAATCCCAGAGATGAAGAAAAGTAAGCAAAGGAGACGGAGAAGGAAGAATCTGGCAGAAAAGACAAAATTTATGGTGG
>RJWJ010024540.1:0-24751 GCA_004363605.1 Indri indri | reverse complement strand
AAAATTCAAGTGTTCAAGAAATTTTAGAAATGTGTATCACTGTAACCTTGATAGCTTCCCCAGTTTTAAAGACTTTTCTGCTGAGCAGGGCCAGGAGTAGAGGGAAGCAACTGAGGTGCCCAGGACACAAAATCTGAAGAGGCATCGATCTCAGGGCGGAAAGTCGTACTTAAGGAGGCACTCCCTTTTAGCATCATGCAAGTACAAGGTTAGTCAGTTCCTCCTGAATTCTGCATCCTCAGTGCCTTATGACCTCCCTTCAGCCTGAGCCCTGATGATGAGATTGGTAGTAACATTTATAAAATGTGATTTTTTTTTGTATTGTATAATGTCAACATTTAGAAGACTTGCATGACTCCTCGGTTGACCAGATTTTGACCAATGAATGGTGTAACAAAATCATGCATAGGTAAAATATTTTTTCAAAGTATAAGACAAGTCAATGAATTTTAATGTAAAAGAATATAAATGATTTCAAATTCTATAAAGCACCTAGCTTTTAAGATGCTATCACTTGTCAAGTGTTGCTGTACTATGAGACAAGAATATCCACAGTTATCTGAAAAGGCTATTCAAGTACCAATATTAGAGAAGCCCCAAGTTCTGGTTTGAATTTCCTAACCTAATATTGGTCATGGGGATTTGAATTTTCTAACTTAATTTTCAATATAAACACAAACACAGGATGAATTTGTGTATAAATGAGAACAAGTGTTAACACAAAAGTATAGAAGAGACCATTTTAAATACTGGAATATATACTGAAGTAGAAACCTTAGTATACCAGAAGGGTGAAAATTTTTAATATTATTAATGAATAAAAAATATCTATACTATAAAAAATCACGCCCCATTGCACACAAGGATAAATTGACTAATTCCTTCCATCTTGAGGTATGAACGTTGTATTACTGACCCTTTTAAAATAAGAATTCATGCCTTACATAATTGAAACCTGATTATTTTTTTTCCTTCTCAGGCACTTTACCTACTTACAGATGTCCTTTGTAGCAATAATATTTATATTAGTTGGGTCTACACCATAGTTTTCAAATGATTTTCTTTTTGCTTTGGGAGTTGTCCATGTTGGTTTTTTTTAGAAACTCCCTAGTCTGAAGGTCAAAGAATTGAAAAGTAATAAAACAAAATAAAAATATTGGATGGTCCTCTGTGTTATTTTAATTATTCTTACCTTGGATCCAGCAACAATGTAAGATAATATTTATCAACCGGTCTTCTCAAGAGTTAATGACCTATGAATGCTAAACATGTGCCCTATGCTGGTCTATGAACTTTGTGTGTATGATCACATTTATCCTCCCAACGGGATATAAGGAAGGTAATCATATAATCCCCATTTTACAGATGAGTAACTTGAGGCAAAGAAAGGTTATATAACTTTCCCAAGGACCTTGACTAATAAAGAGAACACCTATAGTATAAAAACAGGCAATTCGACATCAGAATCTATACTTGTTCCTTCTTTACTAATAAATTTGGTATTGAAGTATAATACAGAGAAAAGTACAGAAATCATAAGTGTACAGCTCAGTGAATTTGCACAAAGTCAGCCCACTTAGGCAACACCACCCAGATCAAGAAATGGAGCATGAACAGCACCCAGAAGCCCCTTTTTGTGCCCTGCCAGTTATTAGCCCCCTCCCAGAGGTAACCACTAACCTGATCCTAAACCATAGATTAGTTTTGCTTCTCTATGCACTTTACATAAGGGAATCCTACAATGTTTTTTTCTTTTGGGTCTGGCTTCTTTCACTGAATATTATGATTGTAAAAGTCAGCCACACCGTTGTGTATAGAAGTAGCTATTTTATTTTTATATAAAATATATATATTCTAATACATACAGTATAGTATTCTAATATATACTGAGACTACAATTTATTCATTCTACTGTTGAGAGAAACTTCAGTAGTTTCCAATTTGAGGCTATTAAAAATAGTTCTATTATAAATATTCTTATTCATGTATTTTGGTGCACATATGTGTACTTTTCTGTTGGGCATATTGTATGTGTCTTGAAGTACAATCCCTAGGTCCCAGGGGATGTGTATGTTCACTTTATTAGGAAACATCAAACCAGTTTCAAAGTGTTTGTAACAATTTACACTTTTACCAACAGTGTATGAGAGTTCTTGTTATTCCATATCCTCACCAACACTGGGTATTATCTGCCTTTTTATTTTTGGCCATTCTGCTAGATGCATAATAATATCTTATTGTGGTTTGGATTTACAGTTCTCTGATAACTAACAATGTTGAGAAAATCATTGAGTACCTGTTCAAATCTTTTGCCTATTTTTTCTATTGAGTTGTTCATCTTTTGTTCATTGATTTTTAAAAGCCCTTATATACCCTAAATATAATCCTCTGTTAGAAATACGGGCCATAATTATCATCTCTTACACTGTTTTGCCTTTTTGCTCCTGTAAAGCTGTCTTGATGAACAGAAGTGCTTATATTCTTAACTGCCACACTATATTGCTTCAATCCTGGAAAAAGATAGTAATTTTCAGTGTCTTGCAATAATAGATATCTTAGGAAACTATTGCTTTAATTGACATTTCAAAATTGTATTCCTCCAGTGTGGCCTAATAAGCTATGATTCATTATTTATAACTGAACAGATTGTCTTTAGTGATCAAACTAGATTCTGTATCACCTAGAATGTCTATGAACAGTTCTGTGCTTTGGTTTTTGGTGATAAAGATACAAACAATATCACCAAAGAAAGCATCTCCTCAAAAATTACACTGTTTCAATGACCCCTTTATGAAAAAAATATTAAAAATTAAAAATCAAAAAATTTAAATCACTTTTCAACTGAGTTCCACCATGATTTTTTGGAAGGTAGATAATTGAGTAGTTTTCCATATCAGTGTGCTGATAATGGCCTCAGTAGACAACGTGATTGATCTGGTTAATTATGTCCTCATGTTACTCACTTGGCTTATTCCTGATATTTTTTCCCCTGGAAATGGCTTAACTTCACTTTTTGGGTTTTTTTAAGCAATGAATCTTCTATATTGCTCATGGTTGTTTGTTTTTAAGTTTTTTTTTTACTTTTATGCCTCTCAGTGTTTATTTCCTAAAGCTTCTGAAAGAAGTGGGATATCTCAGTTGATTCATTTGACAATAGATATGATGACACACATAAAAATGCACTTCCAAAAACATGATTTGTTAAAGGAAGTAGCACCGATTTGAGACTGCAAACAATGGCAAACTGTAGTGTCTTCCCTTTTTATTCTGGTTCAGTGGACTCCACATTTTTATCAAGAATTTCTTTGTATAGTGGCACCTCTTTATTTATTATAGCAATGCTCATTTTCTGCTTGTACTTATCAGATAAATGCTACCTCCCATAATAGATAAACTCTGATGTCTCAGGGGCTTAACACAAAGGAATTTTATGCTGGTAGTTTTGTATATTTGAATGGAGAGGGGATACATTCTGTCCCACCGAATCCATCAGAGATATACATTTTGTAGAAGCTTTGCTGCCTTCAACACGTGGTATCTGAGGTTGCCCAAATCTAGTCAGCAGATGAGGCAGAGAAAGAGTGGAGCCAGTGGGAGATTTTATGGGTCAGGCCCAGAAGGGATGTAAGTCATTTCTACCCACATTCCCTTGGCCTGGACTCAGTCTCATGTCTCTACCTATGAGCAATGGGGGCCGGGAAACGAGGTCCCAGTAATACCTTTATATCATAGGTACCATGGACAGGGAGCCCCAACATTTAATGGACGGCTAGCCATTCATAATTTTCACGATTATCAGGCCGAGTACAGAAAGTTGGGACTTTAAGATAGAGGAGGCATTTTCTGGAGCTGCAGCTCTTGCCATTCAAAAAGGTTGAGGTTTCCAATGAAATGATTTGCAGTCCTCTCTGTCTTAATACCACTGTGGCCTGTTTGTTCCTGTCAGTTTTTAATTTCAGAGGCCCTCCTGCATCTACTTAAACAGAGATCTCTACCTATCATTTTCCCCAGGAACAGCCCCTGGGCATGCCCTTCCGATCACTCCCATCCCAGAACAGGTATCCATCTCTTGTCCAGCTTTCTGATTCATCTCCTTTCTGGTACCCCAAACACGAACAATCCCATCAGCCAATCCTGCAGTGCATGGGGCAATAAGCTCCACCGGGCCCATTACACTTGTCTTTTGCTAGTATAGTAGTTCACTCTGGTTTTCAGACAGCGGTTCAGAAGAGTAGAGGTTCTCTTTAAGCAGCTAATGAATGTTTAGCCCTTTAGATATAAATTTTCCCTTATAATAGTGTCTCAACCAGCTTATTACAGATGCTTATTACAGATTGCCTTTGGCAATATTTTTCAAGGGCTGATTCCTAAACCAACATCATAGAAGAGTCTCTAATTTTACATTACCTTTCACTGAAAGTTCTTGCAGATAACTGGGATGACAACAGTCTAAAATAACAACTCTAAGCAGTTAGTTAGATTTGCCCTTATTTTGACCTTGTGTTTGGTCTAACTAAATACATCCACATACTGTTCTCACCTGGAAGTGTTGGATTTTTCATATCTAGAGACAACTTTTGCCTCAGCAAAAATTGTATGAAGTATAACTCTAAAGCAGGTGTCAGTAATCTACATGCCATGGCGAAATCCAGCCTGCTGTCTATCTGTGTAAATAAAGTTTTATTGAAACACAGCCATGCCCATTCATTTACGGATTGTCTATGACTGTTTCCACTTTATAATGGCAGAGCTGAGGGGCTGCAACAGAGACTGTGTGAGCCTCAAGGCTTGAAATATTTACTGTTTGGCCCTTTATAGGAAATCTGGTGACTCTTACTCTCAAGTAAAGAGACAGCTTCCTACGGAGGTAATATCTGAGCAGGATTTTGAAGAATAAATGACATTTTACTGACAGGGGTTAGAGAAGATGTCAAATGTTTTTGTTAAAAAAGAATAGATGTTTGAAATAAAGTAATATGTGTGAGAACAATGGTCTGGTTTTTTGTTTGTTTTTAGTTTCTTTTTTTTGTTTTGTTTTGGGGTTTTTTGTTTGTTTGTTTGTTTTTTGCCAGAGCATAAAACCTAAGAGAGGATTGATGGGAGATGAGCAGCAGAGGCAAAGAGGGAGCCAGAACAAAAAGACCTGTATATGCTTCATGCTAAGCAAGCTGAATTTTTCCCCCACAGTTCAGTAGTTCTCAGAGCATTTCCAATCTAAGTTAATAGATTTTATGGAGAAAAAAAGAGAGAGAGAGAAATGCCCCATGGTTAAAAGTGTTTGTAAAGTATTGGGTTAATACTTTCAACATATTGTTGAAACATGCAAAAATCAACAAATTGTTGCAGGACTTCTCAGAGCCTTTAAAATGCATTTCTCATTGGAATTCTCTAAGAAAGGGAAATACAGTTTGTAGAATTCCCTACTTATTTGACTGCACATCCACTTCTTTGGCTAATTACCTCATAGAACTACTATTCACAGAACTAGTATTCAGCAAAACACTTTGAGGAATCTTATTTAAAAAATAGGTAACCAGAGGTGCCTGTAATCCTAGCATTCTGGGAGGCCAAGGTGGGAGGGTTGCTTGAGGTCAGGAGTTCGAGACCAGCCTAAAGGAGAGTGAGACTCACACCTGTAGTCTCAGCTACTTGAGGATCGAGGATAGCCTGAGCCCAAGAGTTTGAGGTTGCTGTGAGTTAGGCTGATGCCACTGTACCCTACCCAGGGTGACAGAGTAAGACTCTGTCTCAAAAAAAAAAAAAAAAAAAAAAAGAGACGGTAGCCTGTGGAAGGATTTAGGCAGAGGGATGTGATCAGACTTGTGTTTTAGGAGAATTGCTTTGGCAGCTACATGAGGAACGGGTTGTCAGGAAGGAAGAACAAATGCAGGGAGACAAGATAAGAAGCTGGTGCAATAGTCCAGGTGAGAGGTGATAGGAAATAATGTGTCATTTCCCAACACTTATTTGTGTAACATGACTGTTGTTTAAAAAAAAGTTAATAGCTTATCTTGTCCAAGAGGTTTCAAGTTAACTCAGGATCAAGATTTGGAGGAACCACCAAAAGTCTGCAGCTTAGATGTTTGCCTGAGGTCTCACCTCCAGTCACTCCCTGAATCGGGACCTGGCACCTGGTTCTGGCTTTTGGTTCTTGCAGATCACCTGGTTTATCACAGGGTTTTTGACTTGCTGCCGTGTTTTTTTCTACAGCATTTATGACTTCTGGAGTTTGCTTTGAGTAACTGCCTTGCCTTCCCTTCCAACACCCAAGCACTTCAGTGACCCTACTAAGGCTGTCTGCTTGCATGTTGGTTCCCCGGAGTGGATTTGGTACACCTAACTGCTTTCCTGGCTCCATTCCCCTGTTCGCTGAGAACTCTGTCCCCCTAGCGGGTGCTGGGGCTCCGCCCTGGCTTCCCTGACCTGGGCGCTTCCTGAGACAGCCTGCTCTCCTTTTTCCAGCTCCCACACCAGGTTTTATCACATGCACGGTTCCATTTCCTAATCACCTGCTGCTCCCTTTTGCCTGGAACCTCTCATATTCTTGCAACTGTGACTGAGCCAAAAATTTGACAACAAAGACAAAATCAAACTCTACCTGATTCTTTTTTTTCCAGGGGATTTCCAAGATTTCCTTATACTTCTCAGGCTTCCTTTGGGCTGGGTGATTCAGCTTTTCTCAAAACTTTTGCCCAAGAATAGATTTAGAGATCAACCGTCCTAAAGATGAATGCGCCCACTCTTCACTCCGCCCTTCTCTCTTACCACATTGAAGGGATGCTATTCTGTGTTTCTACCTGCGTGAGAAAAGAAAGGAAGGATGATTCAAGGCATGACAGAGAATGGGGCCAGGACTGGAACTCTTGAGAAGAACCTGATTCTCCTCTGGTCGTGGCTGTCATAACAGCTGTTTCACTTCTGTCATGTGGCTGGAGGGTGCTTCCGTCACAGGGCCATTCAACCTTGTCCAGTTAACCTTGTTATTCCATGCAGAGCACATGCTGTCCCAGGAGTGGTCCAGCTGGGAGGGGCCGGAGAGGTGCTAAGCCAAGAGGTTCCAGGGAAGGCAGGGACGGCGCAATAAGAAGGGGTGTGAAGAGCCTTGGTCAGAAGCAGGCTGGCTCCGAGGAGCGCGGAGTGGTTTGGCTGGAAGGTAATGAACACTCTTTGTTCTGCGGGTGTCCCAGAGCCCGCTGCTGAGCTCTGCAGGGATGGCGCTGGCGTGTTTCAGCCGCATGCCCTCCTCACTTCCCCTCCAGTCCCTGGCTGTGGTCTGGTCCTCTGCAGGGCCAAACTATGTGATCTCTTTTGGTGAGCTGGCAGCCACACGCTATGAGCTGGACTGAACAGTGTATGTCCCTGTTCCCTTGACTCGTTATTTTACAACTAAACAATCAGCATATTTCTGTGAAAGCCCGTCTCTTTTTCTGAATTCTGAACCACTATTCATTCAGCAACACATTTTAAGCTTTCTTGTCCTAATGAATGTCAGACACACGTTCGGGAGAAGAGAAAGGATGGCTCTGTAAAGGAACGGTTAGTTACGTCTAAGTGATAAAAGATGTGAATGCACTCTCAAAGTACTTGTTCCTAATTATTCCACTTCTGAGAGACTTATTTGACTGTTAAGACCCAAGCCAGCTCTAGAAACATTTGAAGCCTCATGTTTCCGTCTGGCCTGGAGGACGCTGAGCATACAGAATTCCCAGCCAACTCAGAGACTTTTCTTTAGAATTGAGATCTGAGGAGTGTATTTTCTTTCTCTACAGACTTATGTTTCAGAAAAGCAACAGCAATCAGTGTCAGGCAATTCCTTTTGGGGAGTGTGGTCTTCTGTTTATTTTATGTTTTTAAAACTTCAGGTAAGAAGAGTAGCCTAATCTCTAAAAAGGAAATTGCAGTTGATAGAAACCACGTTGAAGGGAAGGGCTACCCTGTTTCTCTGAGTTCTTCTGACAGATTTCACTTACCAGTCTCGTGTACATGTGGGTATATCTGAAATGAGCATATATATAACAAAGCCATAAATACATCTCCCTATTTAAAGTTCTTCCTAACCTGGGAACAACATCTTCCTCTTTATAAGTCTTTTATCTAAAAATTTATTAAATTGTAAGTATTAAATCGGAGCAAACTCACATATTTTTTAAGTTTCAAAAATTTGTGGATGGGTTTTTAAGCTTAGAGTCTTTATTTCAAGCAGGATAGAAACCAGAATTTCCAAGGTCAAGGTCTGAAAAATACTATGAAAACTAATGATATTTTAGTTCTCTAAAGCTTCCTTCCTTAGGTAACATTTAAGCTGCATTTTGGCAGGTTCCAGGATGTTTGTGTGTATTCGCCCAAATTAATAACACTGATTTTTTTTTTTTTTTAAGAAAGAAAGAAAGGCAAAGAAAGGGAAAGAGAGAGAAAGAAAGAAAAAGAGAAGAAAATGTGTGGGAAAGTGGGCGAGGCAGCTGGAAAACACTCAGGGTTGCCCATTCCCCAAGTCTCTTCCCTGAACAATGGAAAATCAGAGAGGCGAGGAGCAAGGGCATTCAGAAGGTAATCAATGGTCTCTCAGAAAGTAAAGAATTCAAATATTATTCCTTTTCCTCTCCACATTCTTCCCTGGTATTTTCAGGACTTGCATTAATGGATGAAGAAAGGATTTCATACAATTATCTCCTAACCTTTCCTGGAAACATATAAAAGTTGGACTCTTACAGACTCTCACATTCGAATAAGTAATTCTTACTTTGCTGATCACCTAGGGAAGAATGTCACTTACCACTACGCCCCCTCCTACACCCCATCTATATTCCAAACCACTGACTTCTTTTCCTTCATTCCCTATTCCACACTCATCCATGTGGAGGGTTTACAGTAGTGGACATCTTCCAATCTTTTCTAGAATCAATTTATAAACTTCAAATCCTTATTACCTTGGAAAATATCCTTAGCAGTAAAGTGGTTTCTCAGTATTTTTTCCTATCCAGATTTCCTTATTTCTAGATTCAAAATATTACAATCACTTGCTAATATTATTTGACATTTTACTGAAATTTTTCCTTTGAATAAACACTGTACATGTACAACAATGTTTATAAGTTGGAGAATATGATGTGACCCTGCTGCCTCTTTGCTTTAATTTGATGTGGTCAGTAGGTGGGTGCATGTTACATGGCATGCTTTGATGTAGTGGACTAGAAAAGCAATAAATAATGGAATTAGAGAAAATATTGGACCTATTTGTCATTTTAACCTGCCCCGGATACTCAAAAACCTCTGTGGGATAAGGAAATTGACACTGTTGTACACTGCCCACTGAAAGCTAGCAGTGTCTTTCGATGCAACTTGATAATCCAAGTGGGAAACTTGTCTTAAGAGTGTTTTATCCATCTTATAATTTTTTAAATGACTCTAGGTTAAACAGGAGAGTAGTCATCCATACCATTTTTTCCTATATCAAAAACCTAAACATATGTTTTATTCTATTTTGTTCCTATGTGTCCTTGTCTAAAAAACACAAAAGGTAAAAAAGTTCAAATTAGAAATCCCCTATTATATTCTGGAAAAATCTGGTACTACACAGGGAAGATGGTAATAATTAAAATGGCTAATCTATACAAAGCCACATTGTACATTTTTTTATTTCAAAATATTAAGGGGGTACAAATGTTTTTGGTTATATGGATTGCTTTTGTAATGCTTGAGTCGTGGCTACACGTGTGCCCATCACCCAAATAGTGTTCATTGTGCTCATTAGGTAGGTTTTTGCCCCTCCCCTCTGCTTGATTTCCACTGAGTTTTACTTCCCTCTGTGCACATATGTGCTCATCAGTTAGTTCTAATTTAATAGCGAGTACATGTGGTATTTGCTTTTCAGAGCTATATTGTACACTACAAATATTATCAGAAAACCATCCACCCAGATAATACGTGGACAGATGTGTATGTATGTGTTCATGCATGTGAGTGTAAATGTGCTTAGGTAGCACCACAAAAAAATTTTTTAAAAGTAGAAGAACAATAACAACATACTAGGACTCCCTGAATTTTTTTACAAAAATTTTACAAAAAATTTTAAAGTAGCCAATTATACTGCACAAACACTAAATTTGTTGATCTGCCGAATTCACTTGAAGGACATTTTAAAGAGTGGCCCTTCTATAAAAGGAAAACTGGGCAGTACCCCTTCTAATAGTCTACAGTGATATAGCTTTCTTCATGGTTAAAGAATTTTTACAAACATTAACTGACTAATCTTCATGACAATTCTGTAGGAGGCAAATATTATTAATGGTTTCATTTTACCGATGGGGAATCTGAGTCAAGGAGAGATCAAATGACGTGCTGAAGACCATAACAAGACAAAGTGCTAGAAAGAGGATCAGGACACTGAAGATTCTGAATTTCAGTCCTCATTATAAATCACAGAAGCAAGACAAAATACATGATAACAAATTTTTTTGACAAATAGGATCTCATCAACCTGAAACTTCTAATGTGAGCAATTTTGAAATTGCCAATAATAAATGTCTATTTTAAATAAATCACTTAATTTATCTCATGTCTGTTGAAAATAAATCTCCTAGTAAAAAAATGTAATGTAAAAATCAGAAATCAATATATGCCTAACAATCAATTCTTATCATGCTGGGTATGGAGGCAGCCCTGAATAGACACAGCCTATTGCGTCCTGTATTATAAACTCATGACACCACAATTAGCAGGGCCATGTCCTATCAGGCCATGTCCAGGTATCTGTATCATGAGTGACCTCAAACTCCCAATTTAGCATGGCCCAATTGGCTTTCCTTCATTTATTACTAGTCTTAGCCTAAGTTAGCTAAACTATGCTGAGCAGAGAAGGAAATGAAGTAAATTATGGATGGTGCGGTGGAATAAACAGATATAGAGAAGTGGGGAGAGAGAGAGAGAGAGAGAGAGAGAGAGAGAGAGAGAGAGACAGAGAGGAGATTACATTTTAAGATAATTGTGGCTAGAATTGAAATATTGTCTTATGCATCTGTCTGGGCTTTCCAGAGAAACAGAACCAATAGGACTGTATATCTTATATATATAAAGAGAGAGAAAGAGACTTACTGTGAGGAACTCACTCACATGGTTACAGAAGCTGAGACATCCCACAATATGCAGTTGGCAAGCTGGAGACCCAGGAAAGCCAATGTTAGTCCAGTCCGAGTCCAAAGGCCTCAGAACCAGGAGAGCTGAGGATGCACGCTCCAGTCAAAGTCTGAGTGCAAAGGCAGGAGAGGACAGTCAAGCAGAGAGGGCAGATTTTCTCTTACTGTACATTTTTGTCCTATTCAGGCCTTCAGTGGACTGGATAAGGCTCACCCACATTGGGAAGGGCAGTTTGCTTTACTCAGTCTACTTATGCAAATGTTAATCTCATCCAGAAACACCCTCACAGACACACTGGAGTAATGTTTAACCAAATGTCTGGGCACCTCATAGCCTAGTCAAGTCAACACATAAAATTGACCATCTTGGCATCTCTCTCCAAATTTTCCTCCTACCCTGTCCTTTATCTTACTTAGACAGCATTAGGCACCAAAGCAAAAAAGAAGTAATACTCAGCTTTTGAGGTTTATGGATTTATTTTTCAAATGTAACTAATACGTAATGTTGACTACGTGTATGTAGTGGTCTAAGTGCTTTGTAAATATTAACTCGTTGATCCCCATAACAACTCCATGAGGTAAGCACTGTTCTCATCACCCCTGTTTTGCAGATGAGAAAACCAAGGCACAAACTTGGATCCAGGGCCCTAAAACTAGTGTATGGTGGAGCCAGGATTCAAACTCAGCACGTGTGGCTCCAGAGTCCATGCTCCTAACCACTACATTGTGACACCCTGAAATTCATGGCAGAGAGGAGTTTGAGAGAAAGATTTGACAGAGACAAGAGTCAAGCCATGAAAGACTCTACGCATAAAGTTAATGCATGGTCATAGAGTGGCCATGGACACCGAAGACTCAGAAGGGGAAGAATGGGGGGAGGCAGGATGAAAAATTACCTGTGGGGTACAATGTACACTGTTCAAGTAATGGGTACATTAAAAGCCTAGACCTCTCCACTATGCACCTCATCTATATAACAAAAAGAATTTGTATCTCCTAAATCAATTAAAATAAAATTTAAAAATAGTTAATGCTACAAGCAATAGATTTAGAAAAATGATGCATGATGATCTAAGTGGGAGGTTTGTCATACCCCCCCCCCCAAAGAAACTCTGAATTTCCTAAGTAGTATGGAGATCCAAACAAAGGGAGACTTGTGCCTTGTTTCATTAGTGGAGGCAGCAAGCCTCCCATGGCTTGCCCCCGCCTCTACCCCAATGAGTCACAACAGCAGGGAAGGTAAAGGTGGGGCCTGGCAAGCATGTCAGAGCATAGTGGGCATGATGCAGCTCCATCAAGTTTCCCAGAGCTCCAGAGCAACACACGAGGGCATCAAAACATTTCCTATTCTTCCCTGTCCTCCTACCCTGAAAGGAGTGCAAAAGACAGTCCTTGGAGAACCTCAAGCAGCCTAGCAGTCTTGCAAGGAGTATGAACAGGAAATACGTGTCCAGAGGAGAACAAGGCCATCTTGAAGATACCAGCAAGGATAGATTCTTACTCCCAGAAACCAATAGCTGTCATCATGAATAAACAATCATTTCTGAGGCCCAGTGAACACCATGGTATGACTTAAGGCCCCAGAACTTAGAGGCAATCCAGAGAAAATAGAGTGGGAATAAAATCCTGAATGGGCTGGATAAATGATTGACCAAAGTTAACCTGAGTTAAATATGGTCAAAATTGAGTTAGAAAAATTGTTATTATTTATTTATTTATTCATTTGTACAGCTAATTTTGCAGCCTGAGATTTGGACCCTGCTTGGCTATAAAGAAATAAAATTTGTTTACTTTACCAGTTCTCTCTCTCTCTCTCTCTCTGAAAGTCAAAGGAAAAGCTCCAAAAATGTTTTGAGAAATAACATCATTATTGGACTAAGTATATGACTTCCCAAAGAAATTACTCTATAGAGCAATACTCCTTTCTATAAAAGTTCATTTGCTCTGTTTCTTGAAAACATTAGTCTCATTAGCTCAAACTGGTATTCATGCTACAGACCCAGTCCTTAAAACGACTGAAAGCAGTTTAGTGACGGTTGCTGTCCATTAATTAGATAAAGTTGCAAGATTTGAGGCTAAGATGGAAAAGATTTAAGATTTTGTGAAGTCAGGATCTAATTTAGCTTTGAGTTTGGCTACTATTCAAGCCAAAGCTTTGAAGCTTTCTGACATGGTGAAACAACATTGTGATGAAGGATCAAAGGATGAAAAGTTCAATGCAAATAAGGGTCGGTTCATGCATTTTAAAGGTAGTGATGCCTTATATAACATCAGGGTGCAAGATGAAGCGGCAAGTGCTGAGGGGGCAGTTCTAGAGAGCAAAAAGACTTTCTCTCTTGAAGGCAGTAAAAGGACTGACACTTTGTGCCCTAATACCCACACTAGCCACAGGGTCGTTTATGATAGTAAAAAGAGAGCAATAATACTGATATTGCAAGCCTGGGCAACATAGCGAGACTCTATCCCTACCAAAAGTAATAAAAATTGGCCAGATGTGGCGGTGCACACCTGTAGTATTTAGCTACTCGGGAGGCTGAGGCGGAAGGATTGCTTGAGCCCAGGAGTTTGAGGCTGCAGTGAGCTATGATTGCACCACTGCACTCCAGCATGGGCAACAGAGTGAGACACTGTCTCAAAAAACAAAATAAACAAAAATACAAAAAAAAAATCCTGATATTGCTGAATCAATTTCCTTAAAATTCATCCAATGGTCACGGATCTCTCCAAAATATTCTCAAAAATGCTTGTGATAAAGGAAAGATTTTTTTTCAAATCCTTAGCCTTGATTAAATATTTTCTCAACTCCCTGTTTGTTAAAGGTAGCATAAGAAAGAAGCTTTACCTGAGGTCATTTGTTTAAGAAGCTAGGCTTCGGATTCTCAACCAATGTAACACATGGCTGTGCTATTGATTCAATATGAAAAAAAAATCACATTGGTTTGATTTAAATAATTTTCCTTACAGGAACTTCTAGCAGAAATACAACTCATTATAAGTATTAGGAATATCTCTTGAGCTAGCATATGAAAACACAATTAAAGGATCAATCTTTTAGAAATACATATTTTCAGGAAAACATGGATGGAGAATCAAGTTATTAAAATGGATACTGTAAACCAAATGTAATTGTTGATGTTTAAAATTCTGCAAATTTAATGGATTTTCTTTGAAAAATTTAAGATACTCAAAATAATTTCAAACAGATTTATTAAAGAAAATTCCAGGACCCCATCTTTAACATGTTCCTTATTATACCTTTCCTAAGCAATCTCTATGAGTTACGGAAGGTCTGTCAGCCTTCAATTTGATTTTATTAGCATTTGTTGCTTTAAATCAGACCCTGCACATTATTTATACAAGGGTTTTTTTTATTCAATATTCAAAATGATAGAACATACGCATTGAACCACGGATAGGGACATAATTCATTGCAGTATGAAGCATGCCTTATAACACTTAAGTGGTTCTTTAAACTTGTCGGCTCTTATATTGGATAAATTCAATCCTTGACATCAAGATGTGTGTATGATACATTTATCATGTTTAGAATTCCTCTAAGTTCCATAAACTATTTCATCTGGGAATTGCTAAGAGTTCTATGCTGAAGTTAAAATACACCAAGTATCCAAATATTTCTCCTAAATATGAGTTAGACCTAGGCTACTCCGTAGAATTATCTTAGTGGTCTCAATGCCATCCCTGGTGGACAGTAGTACATAGCAAGAAAACCACCCCACATAGTTTGGCACCGTTACACCCAGCAGCCTCTGATGAGGAGGAACCTCCCAATGAGCTCAAGGAGACTGAACGACCTCTTATTAGAGGGAGCGCAGTCTCTCTGGCAAGGCTGAGGTTGGAAACTGTGGGAGGAGCAGGACTTAGTCCTTGGCTCCCTTGCTCACTAGGGACAGTATAGGTCTCACTGGGACAAAGCTGGCCACTTACTTCATAAATGGGGAGCTGGCTATTCAGCGGGAAGGAAATGAAAGAGCTTTTTTGTCAGTACAATGTCATGAAGTTAATCATAGAAATGCCAAACTTCATTTCTGTTTAGATAACGTAGGGACCAGAACTAGAGAAGAGGGAAATAAAACTCTGTAGCCCAGAAAGCTTGAACTCTGTTTAGTTAGAACATTGATCAACACATGACTAGTTGATCATTTATATTCAACTGACTCCCACAGAGGTTTCAAACTTATTTAGAATAAACACACACGTGCTTCGTTTTAATCAAACAAAGAGCTAGGTAATTGCTTCAGAGAAACAAAAGCTTTTTGCCTGAGATTATTAATCAGAAAAACATTTTCTACTGGGAAATAGGATAGTAAAGCAAAAAGATCATGAGACCAGTCAGCTTTGGGACCAATCACACCTGGGTTTGAACCCCAGACTTTGGGCAAGAAACCCTCTGAGTCTCAGATTCCTTGATTGTAACATGGGGCCAATATTACCCACCTCACGGACTTGCTATGCAACGAAACAAGTGAATGTGTAGCACCTGGCACAGTGCCTGACACAGAGAAAATAATTGAAATATTAGCCCCGTTATCTATATGAGAGCTAGAATTCAGGGTATTGGTAAATTGAAACAGAAAGACTACTGCATTATAATTTTCACTAACCTCTAACCGAGACGCATTTCTTAAATAATGCATGTAAACGATATTAGCATATACAGTAGCTGTGATGTTGACACTAATAGAAATCACAGATATTTTCATAACACAGCACAGCTATTAAAGATATTTCAAGAATATTGTTTATACTCATCCCTATTTTGAAATCATGATAGTTAACCAGACCTGCTGCTAGATCTTGTTATTCAATGCATTAATAAAGAAGTGCATTTATTACCTCACAAAATTGTTTTTAATATTCTGATAGTTATATTTCAGTAAATGATTTCCTTTGCGATACTATGTATTTCATTTCATTCTTTAAAAACATGCTTTAAATGAGAATTAAAAACATTGCTCTGAGACGAGGACCAGAGACTTCAACAAACTGCTTAAATAGGTTTGCTCTACCCTCGACTAGTGGTATCATATCCAACCACTATGAAACGGACAAAGTTTCTCCTGATGGGGCTGTGTGTAGATGTGACCATTTTTCAGATGGATCCCATTTGGGCTTTTTTCTGCAAATATGATCAATTTGGACTTGGGGGGGGGGGTTGGGTTGATACTCAGCTGTTGCCCATTTGATAAGATTTTTACTTGAAATGCAGAATGAAAATCAACCCTTACATTCCATCTTATCTTGAACCCACCACCAAAGTGAAAACCAAGAAGATGTGTCCAGATCCCTGAGAGCATTTTCATATGCACATGCCCCAAGGATCTCAGACAGTCATTAGGATTTTATGACACCAAGTTATTGGCTTTATTTGTGGCAAAGGTACTATGAAATAAGATAAGAATCAGTGGCTTGTAAATCTTGTCTCCCAGCCGTTAAAAATAAAAACTGATTCAACCATCATCTGGTTAATATTTCCTTACATTTCATTAGTTCTGAAACATGCCAAAATGTGCCTACTTGCAACAGCTGGAAAATTATACTGCAACTAAAATTATATTTCTTGGCTTCCTATGGAATGTTTTTGCTCTGAAAGCTCAGGAATAGTCCACCGGTGATTTTTAAAAAATCTATGCCAATAATCCAACCAGAAATGCCACTAATTCTTGTAATAGGACAAAATACATTTTATAATGCTATTTTTCTTTAATATATACTGACAGCATATTTCTTATTCTAATATGGGGTAAAGTACATTTTAAAAAAGATAGCAGCATAGTAATTTATGACATGACATATGTAAGTCTGAAGCTTCTTTTTTATTTGGTACATTTAAAGATAGAATTCTTTCCCTTTATCACACGTGTAGCCTTACAAATGAATTAGCATCACATTCGTTCATATGCTCCTTATAGCAGCGTTTATTTTAAAAGAAGAAGGTAGAATTTGACTAATGTTGAGTACAAACTGGTTTTAAATGGTGCCTATTTACCAACGCTATTTACCAACAATGTTGTTGGGATAAATGTGTCATTGAGTGCACATCTGTATTCACTTTGCAAAGTATTTCTGAGGCAGGTAGATTTTTTAAAATTCTGAAGACATTCTCTCATCTCCTTTCTATTGCTGCCTTGAATATTTGGTCTGAGTTATAGGAAACTAGATTCCCACAAAATGTATTTCCTGCTCTGGCTTTCAACGTAACCTTCATTTTTTCCCCCAACTTGTTCTACTTTATACATTGAAGCAAAGTCCTAGAAGAATAATTTAACAGAAATTTCCTCATGTTCAAAGAAACATTCTGCTAGTCCAGATGGAGTCTGTTCTTCCTGGAATTAGCCTAAGAGAGGTTGAGCAAATTTTCCTTTCTGTCTTACTCAGGTATTCTGATACTGGAGACCAGGACTTCCAGAGGTTCAACTTCTGTGGCAATTAGACCCTTTTCTTGCCAACTAAAACCATTACCAGAAATGATCTATGGAGTTCAATTTCTCCTATGCTCTGTGGTCATTGATTGATTCATTGATTGATTTATTCATTGATTCATTCATTGAACATCAAATAAACATTTACTGCAACTGGATGAACAGGGGCACTGATTATAGCTCCACCTATCAGGGAGACTTTCCCTCTTCCTCGTCTTTTAAGATCACCACTGAATGTGGCTGTAATGCGGCTACCACTCATTTTTGGCTTGTACCCACACACTGAGTCAGCCCATCTGTAAACCAGACTCTGGCTTTCTCCTCCTCCTTCAGCTGGTTGCACAGGACAGCCCCCCCCTCTACAGCCATAGGTACGAGTAGTCAAGATGTGTTTCAGTGACTGTGATGGGTGACAAGGGATCTGGGATCTGGATAAGCCCATGCAGCTTATTCGGACTGCACCATTTCCATCTTTAAATAGACTATTCGCTGCAGCTGGGCCAACCTGACTTCCTGACTTGGTGGGTCTGGCAGAACATAGACGATATTGGGCAGCTCTGCAGGCATTGTCAATTGGTGTCTCATAGTCAAGTGTTTCATCTTTACCAGGGGACAGTAACATGTCAAGGCATGTTTATCAAAAGGCATATAATTCTCTACTGCAGATGGCATGGCCATGTTCAGAATCCAAGGGTCCTATGTTGCAATTCTCCCACTGGGGCTTATCATTGCTAAACATTTAGTAATGCTGGTGCCTCACCGGCCCCTTCCCAATGATCACGGCCTCTGGGCTCTGTCCTTGAATATTATCCTAGGGAAGGATATTGAATATTATCCTAGTAGCCAGAAGTACTTCCCTAGCCACTGCCGATATATGACAACTAGATCATATAGCATCTTCACTGTATAATCTCTTTCCTCCTTTATCAGGTCCAACATATCTCTAGCCAGTTCCACTACAATTTATGATAACTCTAGTTATTGGCCTGGCAACCAGAAGAGGCGGGGGAGGCAAGTTCTGAAGCAGACACACCTGTTGCCTTTCAGGGAAGAGGTCTCACCATGTCTTCTCCCATGGGACAAGTGCAAGCTCTTACTATGCAAGAGTGAGGCACTTCTGAAATCTCTGTGGGGTCAAAGAGATCTGCAGGGCCAACAGTCTCAGGGGCATTTATCCAGATGTTCCTATCCAATGTCTCCATTCCATGTTTTAGGGCCCAAGTTTTCCCAATAGGGCCCTGACTTTAGCATAACAGAACTGCCTTGGGTGAGCATTCAGACATCAAACATCTCTGGGTGCTCTATCAGATCTCACATCTGCCCCCCAGCTATGACAACTCTTCCAATGAAGGAGATAAGAGATAAGGGCCTTTAGAAAGCTACTAAAAGATGCCTTTGGCTCTCACACTTAGCCTTTAATCTTATTAACAGCCCCAGTCTCTCATTATCTTTGTGCAGAGCATCAAAACAATTTAGCCATGACCAGTCAACTTTGTCCTTGTAGGCATTGTTCCCTTTCTTCCCACTTTTTTTTTTTTTGAGACAGAGTCTCACTCCCTTGCCTGGGGCGAGTGCCGTGACGTCAGCCTAGCTCACAGCAACCTCAAACTCCTGGGCTTGAGCAATGCTACTGTCTCAGCCTCCCGAGTAGCTGGGACTACATGCGCCACCATACCCAGCTAATTTTTTCTATATATATTTTTAGCCGTCCAATTCATTTCTTTCTATTTTTTGTAGAGACGGGGTCTCGCTCTTGCTCAGGCTGGTCTCAAACTCCTGAGCTCAGAACGATCCGCCCGCCTCGGCCTCCCAGAGTGCTGGGAATACAGGCGTGAGCCACCGCGCCCGGCCCCACTTTTTGTCAAAAGCCTGAAGCATTGTGCCTTTGGGCCACCACTCTGTATTAGGCATTACTGTGCCCCACCTACTACTCAGGATGGCATTCTTTTGCTTGTTAGATGGTGAGTGAGCAGCCCCTATTCCCCATCTTACAGATGACTCAGGACACCATTTGTTAGTTCAGGTCCTCTGAGATGCAGACACAAAGAATTGACTGCTGCAAGAGATGCCTGTGAAGGATAGAGGAGGGAGCTAGAGAAGGCATTGAGAGCTTCTGACGATGATGTTTGGGTAAGAAGAGCCTCAGACCTCAGGAAAGTTCTAAGATATTAATAGTTTCAGTAAGGTGGTGCGAATCATCAAGCTGTAACAGGTAACCTCTAAAAGAAGTTGTATATGTCATAGGAATGGGCTTGCCTTGGCACTGCACTGAACTCATTCATTAATCAGGAGCAATTCTTGCTAATGTGGGGGTGGATCCAGGAGGGCAGCAATGAGCCATCAATTATGCTCCCCTTAACACAAGATCTGCACGATGCATTTTCCTGGCTGCTGCATCAAGAAATTCTGTTCCTTTTCTTCAGAGCACTCAGCCACTGTCTTCTCCAATAGATTATAAACTTCATGAAAGCACGCTCTATTTTACTTCATGTTAGTTCCGGCCCCTAGCACAGAGCCTGGCACATGCTAATTCTAAATTTTTTTTTTTCATGAATGTTGAAATGATGTGCTACTCCAAAATGTACCTTTGTAACTTCCCTTAAAAAAAAAAAAATCAAGGAAAAATATGTTCCATTACCCTAAAGAGAAGGTATTGCCATCAACATTAGAGTATGTCTTGGGCATAGGAACCTGGAAAGCGTGCGTGCTCGCCCACAAGCCACCTTCAAGCCAACAGTGCAGGTGGAGCCCGTCTCCAGAACCTCCAGTCTGACGTCTCTTCTTGAACATCACCTCATTCTTCCTTCTTCTTTTACTTTTACTTCCTTCTTTTATTCTACTTATTCTCATTCCCAGTCAGAATCTGCTCTAAAGAAAGAATCTGTACTTGGATCACACCAAGAAGTAAATGATTTACAACTAAGTGAAAATGAAAAATTCAAGCTTATGAAAGGAAGTCTCTACAGTAGAATTTTGTGACATGGTGGTGGTATGGGGGTAGAAAGAGATATGTACTTAATGAGACAGCAAAACCCTGATATTATACCCTATTGCTGTCTATGTTACCTGTGATGAGGCCCAGTATTCCCAGAGTAGGCTGCGAACTCAGTAGTCTAATCACATTTTCTGGTCTAAGACACAAACTTTCAAAATAGGAAAGGGATCCTGTGGCATACATACATTAGCAGTAAGCAGGGATCCACATTTTTTAAATATTTATGGAAATGAAGCAAGACCGAAAGCTATAGGATATCATTCTGAATCTGCTGACCAAGCTCAGTTTTAAACAAGTTCCTTAGCTAGACTGCTATAATCTCTGACAAGGGTCCAGCAACAACAAATCCATAATATATGTCATCTATTGCAGAGTTTACAATGAAAATGCATGTCAAGACAAAAATTATTATTCATACCTCTATTAGTGCATGTAATATGTTGTTTATGGCTCTATTTCTCTCAAAGACAGGAAGTTCTAAGGGCTGTACCCCGACTTACTCATATTTCTGCCCCCAAGGTCTAGGTTGGTGCCTGGCATGTAAGAGGTGTTTAGCAAATATTTGTTGAATGAGTAAGTAATTGAATGAAAGATTTTTATATAGAAAGATATCTCAGACCAGGTCCTCAGTCCAAAATACAGTTGTGCACTGTATCAGAACTATGTAAAGAGTTAATTCAAATTCTTCCTTGACCCTGTTAAGCTATATAATTCATTACCATCTCTCCCTTTCGTTTTCTGCTTGGTAGAATTGGCTTCGGTGTTAGGTAATACATATGTAATAAAAACTCTAATTACCAGTTAGACTCATCTGCTTATTATGATACTAGTCTTTTATTAAAACTAGATTTCACTCCGCCATGCTCTTGGCTATAAAATAGAGCTCTTTTACTTTCTACCAATTCTATTGGCACTCCTTTTTAATTCAAATACTGCTCTGGGATCAACAATGCAATAAGACATAATTATGTTTTAAGATCCATGAATTGGTTGTGAAAATGCAGGTATTTTCTCTCTAGGTAGTTTGCTCCAGGAAATACACCGAGAAGTATATTTTTATCTTGATGTATGGGGATTTACATAGGAACATACCCCTTAGAGTTGGAAGTAGTATTTTGTAGAAATGCCGGAACAAATACCACCCATCACCACTTTATTATGTTCACAATGTACTCCATTATCATCGGTATGTGAGTATAAATCCTCATAAGAAACCTCCCAGTATTAAAAACCATAATTATAACATGTATTTATTCCAAACATATGTACCACCGCTTCAAACTACCCACCAGCTGAATATATTTTGCAGCTTTCAAAATTTGACTGGTGCGAAGATGGCTTTTATAAATGTGATTTATGACAATTTAGGTGTCGAAAACCATCGTAATTACAAGTACTGTAAATGTTTTCTCTCTGCTTAAGTAGCCTCGCTGAGGAGGACAGCATTCATTTCCTGTGGGCTGGGCCTTTTGGCTCCAGCCTTCTCTGCAGCCAACAGGCTGCCCTGTTCCCAGCTCTGTTTCACCAGTAAAAGATTAACAAAACTTTTCAGCGCTCGGTTTTCTTTTCCCTCTGGAGCTATCCATTTTCCCATCTCCAAAGAGGGCAGCCTCTCCTAACATATGTTGGAAATTGTTGTTCAACTTCACAGAGTATACAAACACAAGACTTTTCTCCGTTCCTGGTGCCAGAGCAGACGTTTCAATGGAATATTTCATTATAATGCAGAGCCTATGTGCCAGAAAAGAGGCTTTTCAAATGAAATTCATGACCTTTCTTTTTTTTTTACCATGTGGTATCTGGGGTTTCTATAAAGCACAAGAGACTTGACTTTTGGTATAAAAAGTTTAAACTTTTAACCTACCTGGATTTGAACAGGATAATAAATTGTCAAGTAATGACTCTTTGCCAAATGTTAATAATCTTCATGAAAAGTAAAATCAGAGAGTCATGGAAAGGCTATGATACTCTGCACCTTCCTGGCATCTTCTGCCTCGTTATTTTAAAACATCTCTCTCTTTCTCTTTCTCTCTCTGAGTGTATCAAAGGAGAGTCAAGCCACAACAAAGGTCAAGTGACTCACCCAAGGTTACAAAGGGAGTCAGCAAGACCAGTGAGAGAACCCAAGACTCCTAACTTCCGGGTCAGTGTTGTAGTTTTAAAAAGCCCCCCAAATACCACTCTTGCAAATTACACCATTATCAGCACTTTTCCTATTACTCTTTGTTTTCCATAGTTATAAATTTGGTAATTTAGAAGATGACTTTGTGACACAATTTAGCCAACAAAAATCTCTAGCTTACAGTCAATTATTTGCAAAAGATGATTTAAAAATCCATAGTTCAGCTACTTTGGGGGTATAGACCTACCAAAATCCAAAGGTCTTGGTATGTCTTTGAATTGGAAGGGATTAATAGCCATTGGGATATGTTAAAGTTCTATGTTAATTACTACTGAGTTTTGGTTTTATTACCAAACCAACACAAAAGAAGAAGCTGAATTTTTAAAACACACTCTAATTGCTACAAAAATAATAACTTTAGCTTGATTTATGTCAGCTTTACTCCTAAGTTACAGTATCCATGAGTATAAAGAAAATTACTTATAGGCTTTCTGTGAAGACTCACTGTATAGCTGATATTTACAGAGGAACATGACTTGGAAAGTGAAGGCTTTTCTCTTCCACCAGCTTCCAGAGCTCTGCTGCACGCTCAGCCAGCTCTGTGAATCAAATCTTGGCCACCACTGAGGCAACTCATAAATGTTTCTTACAGTCAGATTGTCCTCACATCCTATTATACCATAGCATTTTATTATACTATACAAATATTGCTTCGTATTTGTTTAGCTGTCTAAGGGATCATTCCTCCAAAATCAATTGAGAGGCAGAAACAACATGGAAAATAGCCTCTGAAAAAAGAGCAACCACAACATGTTGTCAAATAGAAAATGAAAACAGAATGTAAGACTACATCCTGCAATTTACAATTCCTTGAAGGAGTGTTTCTTGCAGTCAGTGATTCATAGATGATGCAAATCACACCCCCTTTGGCTTTTGCTGCTGCCTTTATGAAATTTCATATGTGACAAGTTTGCCGGATTGAAGCCAAACACAAAAAATCCATGTGGACTTTTTCCCCCTTTCTGGCTTTTATTTTTTTATACTCTCAGAAATTTTAATAGTATTCACACATCATGTTTATTGTAGAATTACCTCTATTTAAAAATTTAAAATTAGGGTCATATTAGAATGAGTATTACGTATCAATACAGATTATAATTTTAGAGTAGAGGAGATCGCTGGACTGAGCATGTTTCAAACCAACAAATTTATACTTCTTTAATACATGCTCTTTAGAGAGAACAAATGTTAACCATAATTTTTCAGCTCGGTAAGCCACAGTGAACATTGACAGGGGCTTATTTTCTCAAAGAGTATAAGCCCCAATGACTATTCCAATTCATGCATCAGAATTAAGCCATTTCACATTATTTTTTCATGTATTACGAACTTGAATTCCAGTTTATCTGATTTGCAACAAAGAGCTGAAAGATTCTAAACTTCTTAAAATTACATTTTTCTCCATGTAAACTTGAGACAGTAATTCTCACAGGCTAAGTACAAATTTAACACTTCCCAAAGAATTCCACACTAGGAAAGGAGCCTGGTATAAAGATAAGAAAAGATGCAAATAAATTGAACAAATTTCATATAAGTGAATATAAATATAAAAGTGAATATGTAGTTTCTCAAAGAGTCTTCCCTTCAAAATCTATGGAGGGACAGGAACGACAGGAAAAATAATCACCGAATTACGAGTGGTTACAAGCAAGTTGTCACACAGAAAATCAAAACAGCATGTAGTTGGATCACAATCTGCAATTTGCAATTCCTTGAAGTATATATTCACTTTTGTATTTATATTTACACACTCACATGCATACACACTTATCTGGAAACATTCTTTCAATTACTGTTTAGAATGGAAATGCTCAAATGTGGGGCTACTATTTATGTAGGGGTAGAGGAACCCAGGAGAAATACTAAAGAGATCCTGCAGGGTGTCCTTTTTTTCCCATTCCCACCTTAGTCTCCACATCAGGTTCACTCCTTTCTGTCAGCCAAATCCTCCCACTGCATTAGGGCTCGAACACCCTTCTCTTCATCTTTTCCATCCCCAGTC
>RJWJ010024539.1:0-24769 GCA_004363605.1 Indri indri | reverse complement strand
TATTATTATCATTTTGAATATGTGCCATGCATTTGTTAGAATAAATGAACCAATATTGTTACATTATCATTAACTGAAGTCCTCAGTTGACATTAAGACTTACTCTTTGTATTGACAAATACGTAATATAATATAACCACCAACACAATATCATGTAGAATATTTCAGAGCCCTAAAAATTCTCTGTGCTTCACCTATTATCCCTCCCCCTTTTTCCCTGAATCCCTGGCAAAAATCTCTTTTTACTGTCTCTATATTGCTGTTTCCAAAATTCAAAAGTTTTAAAAATAATGTGATCCTCAGAGATAGAGTTGGAAATTTTAAACTACATTAAAGGAAGATTTTCAATATTAATTTCACTCAAAATAGAATTTGTGGTCAAAATTATTTAAAAAATGGGTTTGTTTTATATTGATAAAATTGTAATAATCAAGATGTATAAGACCATTACAAAGGTGTAAGCCTTGAATAATATAACAATTGTATGAAGGAAATACTCTAAAAGAATGGGAGAAAAAATAGAAAATAAACAATTTCAAATTTGAAAACAATTTTCTTCGAGCATAGCAAGGCAAGCAAGCAACTAATATAAAAAATGATGGAGGTGTTTAAAATAATAAAAATTGGTTTTATTAGATGCTGAAAATTATCTGCCAATATCTATTCTATATTTTAATCTATAATATATGTGCCCAATGTATGAATAACATTAAATCTATTCAAACAACCATAATTATTTACATACATAAATTAAGGGCACTAAGAAATAAATATCTCACTAAACTTACATAAATGGAAATCATACAGATTATGAGCCAAGGAATATGTGAGATTTTAAAAACATTTCCTATAAGGACCTCCATGTCTGAAGAAGTAACTAAGAACTGAGAAATAAATGAGATAAGTATTTAAGCAAAAAGATAAAAAAGGAATATGTTTCCTTAGTTTTGGATGGTAATTGTTTATTATTATGCATTGTCTATCAAGATTTAAATACTACATTTTATCGAACACAAATCTTCACAGAACACCAAAATAATACACATAGCATATATGCAATACATTATGCTCAATACAGCATTATTGAACATACAAGAAAAAGTATGTGCAAGAATAATACACACAATATGTGTTCAATAATATAACGTTACTTCTGACAAGAAAATATGTTATTTGGGCATTGATATCCAAAATAGGAGATTTATGCATAAATCATTTTAAAAACAAAAAAATAATCATTATAACTTAAAAGAATGTTATATAAATATTTTTTGTAAAAGAGTATTGTTATAAAAAATGTAATAGTATGACACACAATATTTCTTTTTAAAGTAAATAAGTTATAATCTGTTTATTGGCAAAGGTGGATAAATAAAAAGGAATGTTCCAAATGCTCATTGCACAATAAGATTGGTTACATGGAGCTACTTAGTTATCAACTCATTTATATTTTCATTATTTACAAACCTAAACACAGTGTATTTTTTTCTAAAAATATTCTATATAAGAAGAAAAAATGAAAGGGATTTAAAACAAATAATAATGGGAGAATAAAACCATAAAAAGAAAGAATAATCACTCAGCCAAAAGTGATCAATCTAATCACTAAAAAAATTACCAAATTGTACTGGTCAATAACAAATTCCATCACTTGAAAAAAAAAAACATAACATAAATACATATTATTTTTTAAAAAGAGGTTAAAATTTGAAACAAATTATAATACATAATATTCAAATTTGTATCAAAAATCATTATGCAAGCAAAAAATTTAGATATTTTAAGTGGGAATATACATTATTGAAATTGGTTCCAGAACAAAAACAATTTAAATATACTGATAGTCATAAAAATTTATACATAATCAACAATATACCTCCAAAAAAGGCAGGCTAAAAGGGTCCTACTGGTTAATTATAAAGAATCTTCAAAGGTTATAGGTTTAAACATTTTAGAATGCAGAAAATAGAACACATAGTTGCTTTGTTCTTTGATTTGTTGTAGAACATAGAAGTAAATTAATATGGTAATATTCATTCTTTACTTCTAGCATAGGCCTTAAAAGACCAAAAAATTATAGCAGAAATAAATGAATGTCACAGATAAAATTCACTTAATATTTTATGAAGTTGAAGAGAGAAGTATATTTTCAAACATACCACTGCTGGGTATGTTTTAATTCAGAATACCTCAATGGCAAAAATGTATTGTTATGGATTGAATTGTGCTCCCCCAAAATTTATATGCTGAAGCACTAAACCCCAGTACGTCAGAATGTGACTGTATTTGGACGTAGGGCCTACAGAGAGGTGATAAAGTTAAAACGAGGTCCTAGGGGTGGGCCCCAATCCAAACTGAGTGCTGTCCTTATTAAAAGAGCAGATAAGTACATATAGAAAGAGACACAGGGATACCTGCAGAGAGAAAAGGCTATGTGAGGTCACAGTGGGAAGCTGGCCATCTGTAAGAAAAAGAGAAGGCAGGGGAGAAACCAAATGTGCAAAAACATTGATCTTGA
Source organism: Indri indri (assembly GCA_004363605.1). Classification (NCBI taxonomy): domain Eukaryota; kingdom Metazoa; phylum Chordata; class Mammalia; order Primates; family Indriidae; genus Indri; species Indri indri. The sequence goes on along the minus strand of RJWJ010024539.1, from coordinate 22,251 downwards.
ACTTCCCGGCTAAAGAGCTGTGAGGAAATAAATTCCTGCTGTTGAAACTACCCATTCGGTCATGTTTTGCTATGGCAGCCCTAGAAAGCTGTAAACACCTGTGATAGTTTTATGGCTTACCTTGGCTAGGCTATAGTCCTCAGTTGTTAAATCAAACATTAGCCTGTGAAGGTATTTTATAGATGTGATTAATGTACGTGATCAGTTCACTTTAAAGAAAGGACATTATCCTAGACAATCTGGGTTGGCCGGTTTCAACTAGAAAGGCCTTCAGATCCAAACTGAGCTTTTCTTGGAAGGAAAAAGAAATTCTGTGGACTGCAGCTTTACTTTATGTCCCAGAGTTCCAGCCTGTCTTTCCTGGCAGGTCGTTGTGTGGATTTTGGACTTGCCTAGCCCCCCACTCTCACATACGCTGATTACTTGCAACTAGTGTCTCCCTAAATACACACACACACACACACACACACACACAAACTGGTATATCTACTTTGAAAAACTGGTAGAATCTTCCAACATACAACTGTGTTTGATCCAGCAATTTTACTCCTAAGTACGTGTGTGTGTGTGTGTGTGTGTGTGTGTGTGTGTGTGTGTGTGTGTGTTGTATCTCCTTTCGGTTCTGTTTCTTTAGTAGAACCCTAATACAGATTTTAAACATGAAACAATTCCCTTAGTTTCTTGGGGCTGCTGTAACAAATTACTACAAACTTGGTGGCTTAAAATAACCAAAATTTATTTCATTTATTCTTTCAGAGTTCTGGATACCAGAAATTGAAAGTCAGTTCACCAGGCTGTTATCACCATGGTGGGGGCAGGGCCACACTCACTCCTGAGTCTCTAGAGTGTCCCTTCCTTGACTCTTCTGGTTTCTAGCAGCTGTAGGCGTTCCCTCACATGTGGCCCCACCAACTCCAGTCTTCAAGGCCAGCATCCTTAAATCTCTCTCTGCTCCGTCTTCACATCTTCTTCTCCTCTATGTATATAAAACCTCCCTCTGTACCCCTCACATAGAGGATGCATTAAAACATCTAGAGCAAAAGAAGATAATCTAAAATAATCTCCCATAGAAAAATATTTAATTTAATCACATACACAAAGAGCCTTGTTTTTTGCAATATAAAGTAAACATTCACTGGTTCCAGAGATTAGGATTAAGACCTGGATATCTCTTAGGGAGCCAATTTCCATCCAACTGAAATGCAATTACAATATTATTAATAATAGACACATAGAAAAATAATACTTAAATTTTAACTGATATAGGAAAGTAATTTGATGTAAACATGTAATATTTACATTCAAAACATTTCTAATTAAGATAGGAAAGGATTGGACAGAAGCTTCCTTCAGTTGAGAAAGTGTATTTGTGAAAACCACAGACATCATTTTGCGTGTGTGCACTGTGAAGACAGATAAAACAAATGAATGGATTTTTATAATCAGTGCAGAAATAATAGATGTTGCTAAAAGTCTGATCCTAACAGACTTTCAACAATGTCAAAATGTATCATTATTATGAAATTATGACAAATCAACAGAATAGAAGGAAAGCTATTGATTATTAATAGTAATCTTTTATTCTCAGAATTAGTTATTAAGGTGAACAAAACTCAGTGTTATTAGATATAAATATTGGAAAATTAGAACAAATATTGTTTTACATATTTAAAAGTCTATAATTACCCTGAATCAGACCTGGGAAATGGAGTTCACTGGCTATGAAATAGAATTCCATGTATAATGGTGTTAAAATAAATAAATAAACAAATAAACAAATAAATAAATAAATAAATAAATTGTCATTTTTTTTTTCAAATATCAAACTAAACTTTCATGCTGTTCATTAATCTTATTGAACTAGCACCTGATCCACTGAAAAATAGTCTCAATCTCATTAACTTGAGGCAGCTGCCATTCGAAAGAAAATAAGCTGAGAGGAAGAAAATATTCTATTTATAGAATATCCATCAGAAGCTCTGTGGCTTGAACACGTACAAAAATACATGTATTACATTTAACTGGAATGGGGAAGAGTGAATCAGTTTCCCTGTTCTGAAATGCTAAAGGGCAGACATTTCATTTTATTTCTTCCTGGCTTCTCTACATTAAAAAATGATTCCTTATTTGACAGGCTGCCTCTGTAGATGGCCTTGTTACAGTGCCGAGCATTCTGGTGAATGACTTTGATTACTCTAGATCCTGGTGCTGTGAAAATCAGGTGGAAAAATAAAAGAATAGTTTCTTTTTAGTAAAAAGAAGAATGCCAGGAACTTGTTCTCATAAAACGACAAAAATCTCTTCCTGTGGAAGTGAGAAGAAAAGGTTTAAACACCCTTATTTTTTTATGAGATAAAGGTTTTTACAATTGACTGACAATTTTGTTTCTCAGATGTAAAGCATACCCTGTCACCTTTCTTTCTTTCTTTCTTTCTTGCTTGCTTGCTTAAATTAACCTGTAATTTTATGTAAAGTATATCATTCATTTTTAATTCTTTGGAGTTGAGTCTGCTTTAGAAATGACAACAACAACAGGTCTTTACAAAGGCTTTTAAATACTGAGCTCCGTGAAGTTAGGGCTGATGTCTTTTGTAAATTTATAGAAATTATATAACTTAGAAGAGAACCTGTGGCCAAGTAATTACTAAGTAAATATTTTTGAATGCATGAGAGGGTAACTCATATTTAGTTTGCACTGAACATATGACCCTTATATATATGAAAATTAATAAAATATGTTGTTTCATTACTACTTGAGGTCTATCTCACAGTGGTTTCAGTGAGTATTAAATAGTGTATATTCTGAAACCATGCTGATGCCTTTCTAGGTAGTATACTATTTCTCAATAAAGGATGTCTTTGTTAATTGACTCTCATTAGTTAAAATCCTAGAATAGTCCACTATCCGAAAATGATTGGTGTTGAATCATTCAGTTCATAGTACACTATTATTAGAAGCATTAAGAAATATGTTGCAGTCATATGTTAAAACCTAACATGAAAAAAAAAAAAACATGGTATTACTTTAGGAAATATACCAGACCCACCTTTTGTTTGATGAAAGATAATTCTTCCAAGACTATGATGCTGGCAACACTTTGAGCTATCAGCTATTCGCTTTATAAAGGCCATGATGTACATTTTATTATTTTGTGTATTAACAAACTTCATAGTAAAATATTTTCCAAAAAACCTAATTACTTATTAGGAAGATTATTTTATTTTGATCATATCTAAAATATTAATTTTATTGGTCATGGTATTTGAATATATGTTACCCAGTGGAATAATTTTCAGGTCATTGCTAGGGTCAAAATAGGGCCCAATTTCACAGCTAACCAAAACAAGCCAAAAACTCTTAAAGTATAACAAACACCAATTATCTTAATTGTTGCATTCAGATTGAAATATGTAAGAGCTAATGAAAATTCCTACAAAGAATGTGGCCTCAAGTTGGACTTAGTAGAAAGACAAATCTCACTATGAAGTTTTCCCCAAACAAAAATCTAAAACTTTTTCAAATACACACACTTACATAAACAGGGATGGTGATAAAGTGAAGCAGGAGAACCTCTTTAAAGGAACACATAATGGGACTGAAAGTGTTATTAAAATTTTCCTGCAGACAAGGAATTTTTATTTTGTGAAAAGAGAAAGCAATGATTTATAAACAAAAGTACTAGGATGAGAAAGAAAGTGATCCAGGTTATATTATTACTGTCCTTAAATTTATGTTTGAACAAGTCACTTTGCCCCATAAGTGGAGGATAATTACATTCAAAATAATTCTGAGGACAAGACAATAAGATAAATCATTTAAGATGAGTTAGTAAATATTTGTGTATGAGAGCTTCCTCAACAGAATATTAAAATATATGAAAAATTCATCATGGTACATTTATTCAAAGAAAGAAAATTCCAGAAAGAAAGTACTTTCTTAAAAATAAAACAAAGAAAAAAGGCAATAAGGGCAAAATTTTTCATCCTCAATGTAACATGTTTCTTAATAAAATTATTGAATAGGACAGAAAAGTCGAAGAAATAATAGTTACATTTTGTAGCACTACAAATAATGTTAAACTTTTGTTTGTTCTTCAAATAATGTATTACTGAAGTTCTTATTACAGTGTGTGATAAATAGAACTATATAAGTGTTTTTTTCTTGCTATCATTTTTACTATTATATATTTTATTTAAATTATAAGCATTTTTAGATTTATGTTGTGTTTAAAAGTGGACAGATGATGAATAGATATGCACATGTACATACACATGTGTATGTAGAGAAAGGGAAAACTTACTATCTTATATAACGTTTTCTTTATCTAATATTACTCATTTTCATAAGGTTTGAAAGTATAAGTTGTTTATATTATTTAAGTTGAAAACTAATTGGACAGTAAACTTGAGATATATTCTTGTGAGTAAACAAAATAAAAAATTTATAGCTCCCTAGTTATAATAATATGATGCATATTATTTGTAATATTATGGTTGACTATTATGAGAGAAAAATAAATTTTAAAAATTATAGAACTATTTGTAAATATAGAAGAAATGTAACCCTTTTCTCAAAATTAAAATTAGGAAATAGAACAAGGCCACACACTTATTTAATGATCTACAAAAAAAAAAATCTTTAGAAAATAAGTAAATCTTAGTACTTAAGAACACACTGTGTAAGAAATTGCATATACAAATAAAATATTGATATATTAAATATGCTAAAATCAATGGTTTTATCATTTAAAAAATGATTGTGAAGCAACATAGAAAAGGTTCATGTCATATATGCGATGAAAAATCACATCTCATGAATAAAATGCTGTGTTCCTTAAGATCTGGATTCCAGATCCCTTTTCCTTGTTCAGTATGATGTTAGCTGTAGGTTTGTCATATATGGCCTTTATTGTGTATGTTTTCTCTATACCCAATTTGATGAGAGTTTTCATCATAAAGGGATTTTGAATTTTATCAAATCCTTTTTCAGTATCTACTGAAATGATATGTTTTTTGTCTTTGGTTCTGTTAATGTGATGTATCAAGTTTATTGATTTGTGTGTGTTGAATCATCCTCACATCTGTGCATCACTTCATCATGGTGAATATTCTTCGTATGTCTTGTTGAATTTTGTTTGTTAGTATATGCATGCATATCCACCAAGGATATTGGCCTGTAGTTCTCTTTTGTTTGCAGTGCCTTTATCTGGTTTGGTGACAGGGTAATACCGTCCTCTTAGATGTAAGTCTTGAAACTATGAAACTAATAGAATGAAATAGAGGGGAAATGCTTCATGAAATTGGACTAGGTGAAGATTTTTTGGATAAGACCTCAAAAGTATTGGCAACAAAAGCAAAAATAGACAAATGGAATTACATCAAACTGAAAATATTCTATGAAGCAAAGGAAATAATCAATAGAGTGACCAGACAGCCCACAGAATGGGAAAAAGCATTTGCAAACTATGCATCTGAGAAGGGGTTAATATCTGGAATATATAAAAAATTTTAAAAACTCAATAACAAAACCCCTCAAACAATCCAATAAAAAATGAGCAAAAGACCTGAATAGACATTTCTCAAAAGAGTACCTACAAAGGCCAGCAGGTATGTGAAAAATTCTCAACATCAATAACCGTGAGGGAAACACAATCAAAACTGCAATGAGATATCACATCACCCTGGCAAGCATGACTGTTATCAAAAATACAAAAAATAAGACATGCTGAAGAGGATGTGGAGAAAGGGAAAATCTTATACATTGTTGGTGGACATGTAAAACAGTATATGGAAGACAGTATGGACGTTCTTCAAAAAATTACAAATAGAACCTCTATATGATCCAGCAATCCTGTTGCTGAATATGTACCCAAAGGAAATGAAATCAGTATGTTGAAGAGATATCTGCACTCCCATGTTTATTGCAGGGTTATTCACAATAGCCAAGACATGGAATCAACCTAAGTGTCCAACAACGGATAAATGGTTAAGAAAATGTAATACATACACACACACATGCATGCACACAAACACATACACACACACTGGAATACTATTCAGCCATAAAACATAATAAAATTTTGTGGCAACATGGATGAACCCAGAGGACATTATGTTCAATAAAATAAGCTAGGCACAGAAAGATAAGTACCATATGATCTCACTCATACGCTGTATATAAAACTTTTATCTCATAAGAGAGTGGAGTAGTGGTTACCCAAAGCTGGGAATGATAAGGGAATGAGGGAGAAGTTTGTCAACAGGTACTAAGTCACAGTTAGGCAGGAAGAATAAGTGCTGGTGTTCTATTACCCAGTAGGGTAACCACAGCTAATAATAATGTAGTGTATTTTCAAGATAGCTAGAAGAGAAGAATTTGAATTTTATCACTACAAAGACATGCTAAATATTTAAACTGATAGATATGCTAATTACTTCAATTTGATCATTATGCAATGTACACATGCATTGAAACATGACACTGTTCCCATCAATATGTATAATTATTATGTATCAATTATAAATAAGTTTTTAAAAAGATGTGGGTGAGGATTAACAAAGTCACACTGAATGCAATCTTTGCTATTAACAGAGGTGATAATTACTATGGACTTAAGGTGGAGAGACAATAATTCATATCCAAGGATTAAGTTAGGCTTCAGAATGAAAGAGGGAACATCTGAAGTTAAATTTGAGAGGATAATATCAGCAGGCAGATTTTTGGGTAAAGTAGGTTAATAAGTAGTAGAATGCATTATGTGAAATGAATTAGTCAAAGGGTAAAATACATTATGTAGAAAGTATGTTGGGGAAGTGAAAATAAATCATCGTGTTAGGAAGTTTTTTGTTCATTTTATTATGGATTCTAGTTGTAATAAAATATTCTTAAAAAATTAAATGAGTTCTGTTTTGTGAAATGATTTTTTTTTTTTTTTTGGTCACTGGATAGGACCACAAACTAATCATAATCACAAATACACAATAAATTTAATGCTGGTCATCCTTTTTCTTCTTCTTTTTTTTTTTATTTCAGCATATTATGGGGACACAGATGTTTAGGTTACTTATGTTGCCCTTGCCCCCACCCCCTCAAGTTAGACCTTCAAGCGTGTCCATCCCCCAGATGGTGCGCATCACGCTAATTATGTATGCATATACCCATCCCCTTCTCCCCCCTCCCACCTGCCTGACACCCAATAAATCTTATTCTTATATGTGCATTTAGATGTTGATCAGTGAAACCAATTTGCTGGTGAGTACATGTGGTGCTTATTTTTCCATTCTTGGGATACTTCACTTAGTAGAATGAGTTCCAGCTTTATCCAGGAGTATACAAGAGGTGCTATATCACCATTGTTTCTTATTTATGCATTAATTTATTTAACCCTTACAGAAGATATCGAGGTACAATCTCCATTTTACCAAAGAGGAATAAAGACTTGAGAGGTTAAACAACTTGCTCAAGAAACACAGCCTATAAGAGGCAGATCTATTATTTTAACCTGAATAGTCTGTTCCAAGTTTAGCAATTATAATATACTGCCTTTCCAACTTTTTAAGTGTGATGTCTACTAGAATAAACATAAAAATGTTCCAAATTTTAATCATTTTTGTATGCAAGATATTTCATTAAGTATAAAAATTTACTAAGAATATCAAGCTTACTTATAAATATTCTTAAATATTTATTCTAAATAATCTTTCTCTGGTATGTTCTTAAACCTGACTGTGTAATACGAATGGAAAATGACAAACTCCTTTTTTAAAGAGTGGGAAATATGTACATAACATAAATGATGATTGGCTTAAAAATGTATTTTTTCTCCAATTAAATGAAAAAAACATTTTTTGATAAAGAGTAGAATGGTTGCTGCAAGAATTCGGTGAAATAAAATGAAACAAAATATATCAATGAGAATAAGCAATCTGAAATATATATATTATGTATGTCACATAATACAAAATATATGGATTTGATTCAAATCATGCTTTATTCTTTTTTTTGTATCTTGAATTGGAATATTCTTGTTCATTTATATTCAAATCTCTTTAAAAAAAAATGTTATTCCATGAAAAAAATGTGCCTGAGTTTACTCGGGAGCCAAACTCAGAAAACTTGGTGGAATCTGCAAACATTGATTTATTACAAAAAAAAAAAAAAAAAATCACCCAAGAGGCCTTTGAAGAGAGCTATAACAAATGTTTGGATTCTGAGACAGTCTTTGGTAATTGTTTTGTCTGGCCATCCTGAGATCACTGATTTTAACTATCTTCTGAGGTCTGGAGACTGAATATTTGTCAGCTGCCCAGTTTGTTTTGAAAATGTTAGCTCTCAGGAGAAATCTTCGTCTTTCAGACCTGTCTCTTCCTCACGTTACTCTCTAGCTGTCAAAGCCACAGTATGTATATTACTAAGAGATGACACAAAGATCTAAGATATCTCCTAATTAGGATAGAAGGGGATATCAGAGAAAGACCTCTTTCTTCCTCTCGCTATTCTCTCTGTCAAGCAGCATGTGGTCAGTAAAATGTGGATTTGCATAATATTTAAAACATTGCTTATTTAATTTATTCCTAAATTTTTAATGTTGATAGAGCGTAATTCTTAGGCAAACTTGTGAAGTAATCAAACATTGCCCTTTAGTGACATTGGCCTGACACTTTGAGTATTTTTCCGTTTTTGAAATGCAGCTTGCCCTAACCCTTCTGTTACTCCATGTCATTCATGTGATTTTTCTCCTCTGAATCATTCTTTTGTGCTGCATTGGTACTTACATCTGCAAAACTCACACATGCAAATATGTACTAATGTGTTATAAATTTTAAAGTAGCTATTTTATGTGTGCTCTGAATTTTAGCAGAGAAGAAAATTAAAAACCTTGATTAGGTGTTCACTTTAAGAATAAAATTATGTTACGTGTATACTATCATAGTCCTGAAATCTATAATGATTTAATTACAAATATTTTTATTAAAGTTATTAATAAATTAAATGTTAAGGTGATTTTATAAAAAATATGCGGTGGCCTTCAACTTGGTGCTTTAGAACATTTGACAAAGTGAATGTTCAAATCAATTTTGAATAACTCAATTAAAAACGGTCTAAGGATTTGAATAGACATTTCTCCAAAGACATATGAATGTTCAACATTTATATGAAAAAATACTCAACATCACTAATCATCAAGGAAATACAAATCAAAACCACAACGAGATATTACCTCAAATCTGTTAGAATGGCTACTATCAAAAAGATGAAAGACAGCAAATGTTAGCAAGTATGTGGAAAAATTAAAACGCTTGCACACTGTGGGAATGCAAAATGGTGAAACCTCTTTAGAAAACAGCACGACATTTCTCAAAATATCAAAAATAGAACTACCTTACGATCCAACAATCCTACTTCTGGATATTTAATTAAAAGAATTGAAATCAGGATCTTGAAGAGATATTTGCTCTCCTGTGTTCATTGCAGCACTATTTACAATAGCTAAGACATGGAATCAACCTAAATGTCCATCAGTAGAAGAATGGATAAAGAAAATGTGGTATTTACATATAAGAACACTATTTGGCTTTTAAAATAAAAGGAAATTCTGCAATATACAACAACATGGATGAACCTGGAAGACATTATGCTAAGGGAAGTCACAGAAGACACACACTTCATGATTCCACTTATATGAGGTATCTAAAATAGTCAAATTCGTAGAATCAGAGAGTGAGATGGTGGTTGCCTGGGGACAGAGGGAGGAGGAAATAGACAGTTAATAATCATTAATAATAACGTTTTAGCCAAGCAAGATGAATAGTCTCTAGAGCTCTGCTGTACAACATTGTACCTATTGTCATCAATAATATATTGGACACTTAAAAATTTGTTAAGAGGAGATCTCATGTTAAGTGTTCTCATCACAATAAAATAAAATAAAAAAACTAAATAAACCTGAAAAAATTTTAAATAAAAATTTTAAAAATATATAAGAAAAAGCTGACTCATTCAAATTATTTCAAATATTACTGATTTAAGTATATTTTCTGCTAAATATTATTATTTTTCTTTTTTTCCTAAAGCAGTGATTTTGAAATAACTTCAAGATACGACAACCATAAGTATCTTTGTTACTTTTTCTGCTGACTCAATTTTTTTCTGAGAAACGTATTATCTTAAATACTTAGGAAAACATTTCATATTTAAAGTGTATATGTTAGTGTTATGTGTATGTGCTAGTATTCTATAAAAATTAAAAGTGTTTTCCCTCTTAACCTGTACAAAATTGTTGAATGCTTTACATTTCCGTGTTTTAGCAAAGTAAGTGTTAAAGTGTGATTTGATTTTTGGCACATATCTCTGTGTCCACCACAAGCCTAAAAGTGACACTATAGTTTAGCAGTTAAAAGGCAAGACACTGGTTCGACTCCTGAGTTTGTTACCCCAGTTATGTGTTCTTCGGCAATTTACTTAAATACTCTGAGCCTCAATTTTTCTTATCTGTAACATAAGAATCACGATAGGAATGAATGTACTAATTCACGTGAAACACTTAGTCTCTCAGTATGAGGCATTATAAAGTAAAGGAAATGGCTCTATTTGACTCACAAATTGGAATGTTTCATGATTTAAAGCAGCAGTCCCCCACCTTTTTGGCACCAGGGACCAGTTTCATGGAAAACAATTTATCCATGGACCAGCAGGGAGGGAGGATGGGCTTGGGATGATTCAAGCACATTACGTTTATTGTGCAGTCAAACCTCTCTGCTAATGATAATCTGTATTTGAAGCCACTCCCCAGGGCTAGCATCACCTCCTTAGCTCCACCTCAGATCATCAAGCATTAGATTCTCAAAAGGAGTGTGAAACCTAGATCCCTCTGTACCAGTTTCAGCAGGGTTCATGCTCCTATGACAATCTAATCCTGTAGCTGATCTGACAGGAGGCAGAGCCCAGGTGGTGAGGTGAGCAATGGGGAGCAGGTGTAAAAACAGATGAAACTTCTCTTGCATCTGCTGCTCACCTCCTGCTGTGCCGCCAGGTTCTTAACAGGCCATGTACCTGGTACTGGTATGCAGCCTGTGGGGGAGACCACAGATTTAAAGGACTTACCTCCTGTGTGAGTGATATACACACCCGCATTCACTGGGAGATTTCATACATTAGTCTGGAAACGTTTGCACCCTGATGTAGCAAGAAAAGCTTGTGAGCAGCACTGTCAGTCAGTTCCAGACTCTTCTTTGCTCTACCAGTGTAACTAAGAAATCACTAAGAAAGTTTCACACTGGTTGAGATTGTGATTCATATGAGTCAGATTGTACAATCCAGTTCTCTCTGTTATCTCATTGGCCCATAAATTGTGCTAAGTAATCATTTATTGATTACATGAATGAATAAATAGAAATTATATTTTGCTTTTTAAAAAATAAACATAAAAGAGATAACAATTGACTATATTTATCAATTGCCAGAAAGAACTCAATTCATATGAATAGCTTTAATAATTTTGTCTTTTGCACTTTTGCTATTTTAATTTATTAAATAAAAGGAAATCCATCATCATATGTATTAAAACACTATCTTTACCATAGTGATCAATTTGAGCATCTTTGACTACAGATGTATGAATATATTTCTGGACTTCTCTTTTGTTTTATTGATCTATTTGTTTATCCTTATGCTAATACTATACTTTTAATTATTATAGCTTTATAATAAGTCTTGAAATTATGTAGAGTTTGTTCTCCATCTTTAACTTTCTCTTCCAAAATTTTAGCTATTCTGTAACTTTTGTGTTTGTATTACATTTTAGAATCAGCTTGTTGATTTCTCAAAAAAAAAAAAAAAGAATCAAAGAGACTGAATTAAGTCTATAAGACAATTTGGGGATAATTTCATAATATTGAGTTTCTCAATCAATGATCATGGTATATTTCTTCATTTACTGAAGTTTTCTCTAATTTCTCTCAGCAACGTTTTGCAATTTCTAGTCCTCAGAGCTTTCCCATATTTTGTCAAAGTTATCACAAAGTATTACAAGTTTGTTGATGCTACTGTAACTGGTATTTTAAAATTTTCAATTTCTGATATTTCCTTGCTAGAATATTGACTTTGGTGTATTGATATTTTATCTTATTTCCTTGTTAAACTCACTTGGTAGTCCTAGTAGCTTTTTTATAGATTCCTTAAGATTTTCTATGTGCACAAACTCGTCAACTATGAATAAAAGCAGGTTTATTTCTTCCTATCCAGTGTATATGACCTTTATTTCTTTCCCTTGTCTAGTTGTACAAATTAATACTTAACAGTTCATTAGTGAATAGATATAGTTGTTAAATCAAACTGAAATATCACTTGAGAAAGCTTCCCCACTTGCGCTACTTTCATGTTTGAGTTCTTAGTACACACTACAACACTGCAACCTAACTTAGTGGGTAAGCAAACTGAAAACCTAATCGAGGAGTGAGCTTCTGTACCAACACCTGTCTCAGGCAGTCACAGCAGCCAAGCTTCAACCACTCACAGGCAGCCAACTGTTCAAACCTATTTGAATAAGGCAAATGCTGAGTTATAATCAATCCAGCTGTTTCACTTCCATTTTTTGTATGTAACTTTCTTTTTCTGTCCAATGATCTCCAACCACACAGCAGCCCACAGTCTCTCTGAAATCTGCTGAGATTCTGAGGGCTGCCCAATTTGCAAATAATTTTTCCTTGCTCAAGTAAACTTTAAGTGTAATATCCATTTTTTTAATTCAGGATATTATGGGGGTATTTTAAATGTAATTTGTCTGAAGTTTTTCTTTTAACACATCAAAACTGGAAAAAGACTTTCGTGTGTGCCCAATGATAAGAGTGCTAGAATTTCACCATTAAATAAAATTTTGTCTGGTCTGAAAGTTTTTTTTGTTTTTTGTTTTTTCAGCATATTATGAGGGTACAGATGTTTAGGTTACATATGTTGCCCTTGCTCCCCTCCCCCCCGTCAGAGCTTCAAGCGTGTCCATCCCCCAGATGGTGCACATCGCACTCATTATGTATGCATATACCCATCCTCTCCTCCCCCCTCCCACCTGCCCGACACCCAATAAATATTATTCTTATATGTGCACTTAGGTGTTGATCAGTAAAACCAATCTGCTGGTGAGTACATGTGATGCTTATTTTTCCATTATTTGTTTTTATTCAACAACTCTGTGATCTATTCTGAGCTAATTTTATGTTTGGTTAAGGTGAGTTTTAAGGTTACTTATTATTTTCATATGGATATCCCACTTATTCTGACAGAATTTATTTTAAAAACATTCCTTTTTCCTTTGTATTAGCTAGATACGTTTGTTGAGAATCAGTTAACCATTTATATCTATTTCTTGATCTTACTTTCCATTGTTCTGTATTTCTATACATATACCAATACTACACCATTTTAATGAAGGTCAATTTGTAGTAAGTCTTGAAATCAGGTATTGTGTCTTCCAACTTTGTTTATTTATTTCAAGATTACTTGAACTCTTCTAGGTCCTTTGCATGTCCACTAAATACTTAGAATCACTTGTCAATTTTTACAAAAGTAATAGTCTTCTACAGTATTGATTGAGATTGTATGACTATAGATTGATTTATTAATGATGATATTTTTAAAGTTCATTTAATAACAAAGTTCTCATTTCTTCTTATAATTGTCACCATACTCCACATAATGCATATAACAATAAAATTAGATATAAAAAAGGACCTATAGTCATTGGTATAAAAATATTATGATCCATCAAATCACAATGAGGTATTTCTGGAAGTTGAGTCAGATGATGATTGAAGGGTTTGTTTGCTGTCCTTAGAAACCATAAGGATAATTGACAATACATACACAAACTTTTGAAAATTTAACATCAAATGTATTTTCTAAAGCAACTGAAAAAGGGAAGATATATCAAACAAAACAAAATGTTAGGTCTTTCTATAGGGAAAAAAATAAGGCATTTATAGATGAAAAGGATTCCCAAGAGGAATATAGCAATTGTAAGCACGTGATGGTGGTTGGCAAGAAATATATCATGTAAACAATGGGCTTTGGATCACAGTCTTTCAAGTATACTTTTTCCTAGTTCAAGAGGTTAAAAATCATGACCAAAGTAAGAGATAGGAGCCAGCAAAGAGTGCTAATTGTTTTTAATGACATTACATTTAGGTGAGAGTTGGCATAAATTACATTTTGCCATCTTTATGAGGGGTAAGGAAGATCATTGCTATCACATTAGATTATTCTAATTATGTTATAGGACTCTTTAATAGTTGGTAAACCCTGAAAATTGTCTGGCTCAACTATTTCCTTATCATGCCATAATATTGCCTGTAGTCAAAATTGAGTTGCCTCCACCTATTGTTTCCATTCAGAAAGCGCTGATTGTTACGTGTCTCATTGACTCCATGTCTTTTACCCAAAGTTTCTAAGGCCACTTAAAAAGCCCCTGATTCATTCATTCATTGAAAGATCTACGAAAAAAGCCAATTAGGCTAGAGGCAGGTACTTTCGGGTAAAACATGACTTTCATTCTGAAGTTTAACTCTAAGAGACTGGCAGCAAGAAGTCATGAGCACCTTTTACATTGCTATACAATTCCTCGACCTTCCAGAAGTTAATGACCACTTGAACAAAAACTCAGAGTCCTGGACATGTTGCCGCTTAAAGAAGGCTCAGTCTCTCAAGCAGATAGCTTCAGAGTCTCTGACTTTGTCAAAGAACTTGAGGGAAAGAGATCTGGAGCCTTATCAAAGTTACATAGGTGTCAAATTGAGGGTGCTGATCGTGGTTAATAGAAGCATTCTTTTGGCAAATAGATCACTGTGGGTGATCCTCTGTTAAAGTATTAATAAGAAACAGTCTATAACATATATTTTTTTGCTAATTTAACATGAAATGGCCTCTTCCACTGCCCGTTTCATTAGCATTGATACGTAAACTTTAATGTAATATAAGGTTGCCTTTAAAGAGTCCTGGACTTTTCACTGTTTCATATATTTTTCATTATCACATTATCCTCTTCAAAATCATGCTGATATTACGATAAATTGAGTTTGGTATTGCGGAACATGGTGCAAAAACCTAGTCATACAACCTAGAGTAGCAAGATTCTCACATACTCACATTTCTTAACTGCATGTGAAAATAATTTATTGCCCCTAAATGCTCTTGAATTCCTTGTATGTGACTGCATTAAACAACCCAGTATTTTTCTGTTCTTAATTCTTGTTTTGCCCATTCTTGTGGAGGACTTTTGCAATATACCTTATGTGCAGCAACACATTATTGAATTTTTACTATATGGGATTAAAAGGCCAATATCATTTTAAAGGTCATAACTGACAGGTTATTTGCAATATTTTTATAGCTGTGCAAGGGGAAAAATTAATTTGTAGCATCTGTTCACACTGGTAAAAACTGTCTTCAGAAAACATAATTGTAAAAGCCTTTCCTGTAGTGCAGACTCATAGTTCTGCTTTCTTGGGTACTGCCTGTGGTCTCAATAATCTTATAAGATCTAGAATGCGTTAGTAATCAAAGGGCACAAATTTGGTGCCTCACATAATCATAGGATTATAAAATGCTTAAATTTTCTTTTATCCTGCCCTTCCTTTTATCTTATCTGTCTCATAGACATTATATTTTAGCCTTGGTTTTCTAGAAACAGAGAATACCATAAATCTTACAGGCTAAGTATTTATTTGTTGGGGTGAAAATCTGATGAAAGGAAGAATGTGGGAAAAGAGGGATAGGAAATAAAATGTGATGTTTTATTAAAATTAGCATAGTTTCAAAGAAAACAAATATGATTGTTCAGTCATGTCCATGCAATTATTCGACAACACAGAAAGCAGATTAGTTCCTTGAGGAAAGAAAGGAAAGATATTTCTTTGTAATTTTTCCTCACCTTCTGTCTCATATTAATCAAAATCTTTGTAGGGAAATGATTTATCAAATTGGGCCACTAGGGAGACAGAAGTTTCCAAAGGGACCTGAGTCTAGCCCAGTTGGACTGGATGCTGGAGTTGCTGTAGCTCTTGCCTAGGAGGACACAATAGTGGCCATTCCTAATACCCATCCCTGGTTCCAGGGCTTCCCTGGGACAGCTTGTGGCATTTCGAGATGAGACACAGTCACCGCAGCCAAGCCTTTGCAATCATTTCCTCCTCTCTGGAGGGAAGGGAAATGAATGAAATCCAAGTCCCCATGGGTTGTATGTTAACTGAGTCTGTACGGTTTACCCTTCACACAGTAACACTTAGGTCTTCTTATGGAATGCAAAGCTGTTATTAGAAAAAGAGGCCCTTATTTCTTTCTCAAGAAGGAAGGAACAAGTTCAATCCTTCAAAGTAGTTGTCAATTTCAGTCTCCCGAAATGACTTAACAAATGTTGGCAACAAAGATATAGTCCCTGAAGCTGCAGGTGGTCACAGAACCAAAATTGACATTTATCTCCTACTTCCTTCACCTATCATTCCAGACTTGACTCATCTTCAGCTAGCACTGTGGCTGGTTTTCATTTGTTTGTCTGATGGGATGATGAGAACCTCATCTTCTTGGACAGTTAGACTTCAGATATCTTTCCCTTGTTAGGCCCTGGTTGATGATACAACACATTCATGGTTATTACTTGGCATGAAAATACCAAAATATGCCCCAGTGAATATAAGGACTGTGAAGAAAGAGCACAAACTCAGAAGCCAGTCAAGAGATGGGAATATTTTAAAAATAAAGAGTTTTTCAGTTGTATTGAATGCTGTCAGATAAAATTAGAGGTTAAAAAGCTTCTTTGGAATTTCATAATATAATGGTCTTACCAGATATTGCTATAGCAAAGCAGTGCATTGGACTTGTAAAGGAAAAATGCAGGTAAAGGTTAACTGAAGAGCAAATAAGAAATGGGAAGGGGAAAACACATTACATCTATTAAGATTCCTCACAAATAATTATTCATTTTGTAGTAAATTTTTATTATAGTTTACACCTCCACATCAGGTGTAACTATGTCATATTTTAAATAATGAATGCTAATCTCCTTCATTTTTGCTTTACCAAAATGGCTTATCCTTCTAATCCTTTCATCTCATTTCACTTACTTTTGATTTAAAAAAATACATATCATGCATATTGACTCATTGCTATTTTCCTACTCAATTACCTCTCCACTCTCTTATCCTGTCATTGTAGATCCTCTGAATAATAAAAACAGAATTAAAATTTAATATTTATTGAGATAATGTATTTTACCTATATTATTTCATTATATCCTCATAGCAATCTTATAGACATATAAAATACTTTTAGTCTCACTTTACAGATGAATAATCTGAAATTCAATGTGACAAAATATGTAAGTAGTAGATGTGGATTTCAAACCCATTCAGTCTGATTCTGTAACTGTTTTCTTGACCACAGCTCTCTATTAAATCCTATGAATCAACTACCTTGCCATTCAAATTCCTCATACTTTAGAGTATCCCATGAATTAACTATTCCAATATGTAATCACTTGAAGTAACCTCTACACCACTGCTATCTTTCTTAGGTGTTGACCTTGGATTATACTTCACTAGAATCATATAGACATAAGATTCATAGGCATTCTATTTGTCAATTTCATTGTCATTTTCTATTTAACAACTCAAATACATGCTTCTTTGTTCTCAATTCCAAAGGAGGAGTACTCTTTCCTTCTGCAAACTTATACTCACAGTCCCTGCATTGGAGTCTATCCTCTCCTGTCTGCTTCAGTACTGAAGTGTTGCTCTAGGTATAGGACATTCTCCCTTCTAAATTTTTAGTTCTCTTACTGGTCACTCTTTTGTTTCTACATATAAAAATAAAGCATTTCCCACATTAAATGAAAAATAACAACAAAATTCTCAAACCTGTGTATTCCTGTGACAACTGTACTCTATATTTATTTACTCATTTTTTTATACAACAAAAGTCTCTATTCTTCTTCCTTCTATTCAAATTTTCCTTACCCAGACTCTTCAGTTTTGTGCAAACAGGCATCTTTCTCTGTTGGACAGATTTAAGCAACGTCACCGATGATTGCCTAATGGCCAAATATAACGGAATTTTACATTTCTTACTTCATCTGATGTTTGTTGTATCAGTCATTATTAACCATTTTCATCTTCTCAGAACTTTTTACTTCCCTCTACTGAAATTTTGTCATGGTTCACCTTACATCACTAGGAAATGTTCCTCTCTAGGTCTTTTATGGTTTCTCTAGCTCTGTTCAAACTTGAGCATTGAATTAAACAGAACGCTCTTAGCTGTTAGTAATTGTGTTATTTCTAACACACAGTAGGTGTCTAATAAATGTTTCTTAACCACAGAATCATGAATGATTACTTTCTTCATCATCTCTTCCCTAGGTTTGCATCACTCTTTCCTTATTTTATTTATTTATTGTGTCTTTTGTTGATCTTAGTTACAGACTCCACATTGTATGTTCTCCCATTCATTTTTTTTTTTTTTTTTTTTTTTGTGGATCTCTTTTCACTCTACACATACTGGAACCCATGTATGTTGGAACTTTTTTCCTGTTTTATTCTTCGGTGTGCACCTAGCCCCAAGTCTGACACATAGTAGGCACTCAAAATACTTATTAAGAAATAAATAAGCAAATTAATAAATGTGAAACCATGTTAACCATATGAATTTAGCTGCCATCAAGAAACTAATATGCTCTACAGGACTCTTAAGCTTAGCATGCCATTTTTCTCACTCCAAAGCTTTTCTGCTTTGGTACTTGATATTGTGGGTCACATGTTCATTTACGTATCCATTCTAATTTTGATGGGCATTTAGATTGTTTCCAATTTTGGGCTATTTTATGCAATGTTAATATCAATCATTCTGGGCATATTTTTAGGCAAATATATATATATAAGCATTTCTATGTATAGGTAATACTTATCTAAAAGTGGAACTTTTGGATTCATGGGATGTAATTATTCAGTTTGAGTTCAATACTGATAATTTCTCCAAAATAGGTGGGCCAATTTTTACTAGATGTTCCATTGCTCCATATACTTACCAACATTTGGTACTGCTTATCTTTTTATTTTATAATTCTGGAAGGTGAGTGTGAAAGATTTTTAGACTTAGGAACTACTAACCATAGAGAAAAAATAACAAGTTAGTATGAATCAAAGGCTTTCTGCTAATCAAAAGATATCATTATGAGTCTAAAAAGCAAGGTTTAACATGAGAAAATATGTTTACCATACATATATTTGCAAGATACACATAAAAACTTATTTGGAAATTTAATAAATTTGTTAATAAAACACATCCTGGACAAAATGAACAAAAGACTTGAAAAGGTTTTTTACAAACAAGGATATCCAAATAATAAATATATGAAAAATTGCTTAACTTTAATGTCAAGGAAAAGGCAAATTAGTACTTTATATCCATCATAATGGCTAACATGATAAAAATTTTTTTTTGTTTCTGCTTAGATTCCAAAATCATACCAAACAAGCATATGTTTAACTTTTGACTTTGTATTTTTTTGACTCTGCAGATGGTATACATATGAAATCCAAATCCTACCCTACAAAGTGGCAGAATTGTGGTTATAAAATCTCTTGAGAGGTTTTTCTCTCCTTCTTTATCTAGGGCTCAGGCTATTTTGGCAGATTTCTCTTGTGTTAAAAGCACATACTTACTAATGTTTTTCCGGCTAATTTTTTCCATGAGGGTGTAGTCCTTTCCAGAGTCATTGAACATATTGATTCCAGGTGATCATCTTCTGCTGGTCCAATGTATTTTCTCCTATTCATACTAAGGCAATTCCAACCCAGGGGTCTGAGATCATCTTACCATTACATGACCTCAGGGCGGCCATGGTTTTATCGGAGTTCACCTGTCTGACTTTCTGTTCATTTCCATTCCCACTTCCCTCTTTCCTGGTATAAAACTAAGTGTTAGTAGTTGGATTTGAGTCTGATCTGAAAGTGTCTGCTTATCATTCCACCTTAAAATGTATATGAAGATCAAATTGCAGCATAGAATATATAGGATGAGAAAAGAATATAAGGAAGACAAAAATACACAAGAATGCCTACATGTAAGAGACAGACGGAGGAAGAAAAATACACAAAGGTGAAAAAGGGAGAGTAGAAAAGATTAAAAATTGGAAACGTCTCAAGCTGTTAGTTGATGAAAAAAAGAGAAGCAGAATGGGATAATTTAGGTGAGGTTTAATACTAAACAGAATTTTTATTTATTTGATGGGGTTTGAACAGGATCAAATGCTGATGAGGAGTCTCTTTTAAAGGAAAGGCTGAAAAATACTCAATATAGAGAGGAAAAAATAATCAACTGAGATCTCCAAGATACTGTAAAATACATGTTAGGAAGCTGCAGAAGGCTACATTTTATCTGCATGTGGAGAACGAAGTTTCACAAGAGTGAGCCTGTGTAAAATGTTGCTGTGCCATTCCCTTCAAACATGTCTCCACACCTGTCATTGGGGAAGTGCTCTACAACTACTCTTCGACATGTACCTTGAAGCTCTTTCTACACTATCCTTTCAGGTGAGAGTGCATTTGTAGAATTTTGAGAAAATACATCTATTGAAGGGGAAGTCTGTTTATCTGAAATTCTATCTTTTTCTTCATTCTTGTTGCATTAAAAAAACTCAATGAAAAGAGCTTTTTTTTACAAAGAGTAAGCAAAAACGTGTCCTTTGTGCATTAAACTTGATATATTGGTATGTATTTGAAAGGATAGTTTAAGAAACTCGAAATTTGCCTATTCTTATAAATGATACCTACCCTCACCCACCTTTGGCACTCGAAGTGACAAGTTAAGAACAGTAGACAGGAATAAGTGCTTGGAATGCAGTTAAATGCAGTGTAAATGGGTCCTTTTAAAGGATCACAGTTTTAATGGTTACTTAACCTACACATGACTCCATTCATCCTACAAAAATAGGAATAATATTTATTATTCATAAAACTTTCTAATATGTCACCTCATTAATCTCTTATCACTTCGTGTGACCCTGAGAGAGAAAAACTCTAGATCAAATGCAAAAGCTTTAAGGCTGGCACTCAATTTTAGATATAGAAACTGATATACCCAAAGGCTTGAGATAAATTGCTATTTCAAGCTGTTATAGAAGTTGCAATCTCTCATAAGCTAAAACTAAATAACCTGGACTTTTGCCTCACTAAGTTACTTGTAAATATAATGTTAGTATATGAAGACATGCCAATGCAACCAATATTTTATGAAATTGTGGGACTGTAATATGGTTTTTGAATGGTATTAGTGTTAAATGCATTAACTTTAATGAAGAACTTAGAAATGCTCTCTTAACAACCTTATTGGGATATGACTGCTTTTAAATGGCTTTTACTCTGTCCTTGGAATTAATATGATGCATGTGACAAAGGCTTGTTCAGTGTTAAAAGAGGATTAGATGAAGGAAATTAATTAAAGCTTCCTTGCAACATTTTCCCCTTGGGCTATTCAATATGCTGAAGTGGTCTGACAGGGTACCATCCTTTCGATAAATCTACTCATTAAATAACTCAATTGGGTTTAAACACACATCCTATTTTTTTTAAAATTAGACCATCATTTTTCTCCTTGTCTTTTTAACCTGACCCTATCAAGCCACTGCCACCCCTGTGATTTGTAATTACCTTTTAGCTTCCAATAATAGGACAGCCACAGTGTGTGCCCATGTGTTTCTCAGTCCACCAATTCACTTTTTTGAGATTCGTCTTCAATTGAAATGACAAATTTAAGTAGCTTAGAGGTATTTGTTTAACTGATTCCCTAGACAAATAAGTATCTAGGGTGATTTCCCAGAATTAAAATCATCACTATCAGTTATGTTATGTGATATTAGATGGAGCAAAATTCTATGAACCTTTTAAAACACTGTCCATATCATACTTTAGTGACTGTAAAAATAATCACTTTTCAATTTTCTATTTTATAAATGAACAGCATCTTTTATATTTAAATTTTCACAAATTGTGATTTACTCTAATTCTAAAGCATTGTTATAAATTTATTAATTCTTATGTATTAAAAGCAATTATTTATAATATAAATTAAAAATAATATTCACAAAAGAACATTTGCTTTTCTTTCTTGAACAAAAAGAGCATTTGGCTAGGACAATGGCATGTGAAAAGTGAATTCGGATATAATAGTCCTTTAAAAATTATATCAAATATTATGTATTTAAGTAAACAAAT